>JAPKLY010001155.1:0-22914 GCA_026898435.1 Prunella vulgaris
CAAGAATAAACATATATCGAGCAAATAATAAATTAATAGCAAGTATCTAGCAATTAAACATATAATTGTGCCCATGCGTAAATTCAAATATAAATGTGTCATATAAGCTCATAGAAGATCACAAAATATTTAGTGAAGCAAATATGGATATGGAAACTTAGGGTATTACATTGAACACCCATATGGTTTAACTGTTGATGTGTGAATTCCAGATTGACTTATCTTGACCAAGGGATCACACTAGCGCATGATGATGCATTGAAGAGGACCTACAGAGAGGTAATTCTTCCGTACTGATTTATGGGATGAAGAATTAGACCTCAGTGGTCGTTTATTTCTAAACCCCTGTCCCTTAAATAGGACTGTGTGTGATCCGTGCGTTGCACTTTATTTTGTCTTGGGTAGAGAGTCAATAAGACTCAATACTTTGCATTTTGGGTGACGCCATTGAGAACATGACAGTTGCTAAGATTTAATATAGAGGAACGTGTGCTTGGAGAGTCTTGCATGATTAGTCCCCTTGGTGGGCTCTAAACGTTCGTCATACTAAATCTTGCAAGTGGAATTTGTTTCCGGTATGATGGCAAAGAAGAGTTGTCCTTACTCCAAGGTTAAGATGTTAAATTAATCAAAGTGTTCAGTCGCTTGATTAATTAACAGACAAGAGAATATTAAACACGGGAAATAATGACCGGGAGCCATATGATTGTAATATGGGTTAAGATAGATAGTGCAACATTAATCCTACAGTAGAGTGAGATTAATATTAATGGGTTGAATGACATTGGGCTCAATGTTAGAATTCAAGGCCCATTAGGAGGTCCAATCTTAATTCTCCTAAAGGCCCCTCAAGTAGCCCAATTAAATGTCCAACAATGAATAAGGTGATTAAAATAAAAGAAATATTTTTGCGCCCAATTTATTTGTAAATTTAGAAAATTATGTATATATTAAAGTAGTGAGAGATATTATGAAAAATAGATATGTATCTTGAATACAAGAATATCTAATAAAATTAGATTTCCTGGAATTAAATATGTAGTACTTAATTTCAAAAATTACATAAGAGAAATATCAAGAATTGAATGTTTAATATTCAAGATTATCAAGATTAGAATATTTTATATTCATGATAATCAAGATTTGAAATATTAGATATTGATATGGCGAGCTAAAAGAACTGGAGTAAGAATAATCTCCAAGGCTTAACAGGTCACCGGGGCCCATCCGGATCCACAAAGTTCACATGGGTGGAGCTCGCCCACGCAGCTCGCCCGAGGAGCCCTCCACCCTCATGAGGACCTCACCGAGGTCCGTCATCGTATGGCGTCCAAAAACCACAGAAGGCATCGGAGCTCGCCCCTGAGCTCGCCCATGAGCTCGCCCTGTAGCCTGCTAGATCCCGATGGTTGCTCTCTTTTTCCCTCCGTCCGGTTTATCCACAAGGGTGGTTTACGACGAGGTTTTTAATGAGGCCCATCTAGTCTAAGGCATTGTAGTAGGATTAGGCACGATGTAGGGAGTAGTGTGAGGGACTAGGTCGAAGGTTACGGACCTTCGTCAATACCGGAAGCCAAATAGGCTCGTAAGGTGCCGTCCTACACTCGCGCACCTATAAATAAGACCTCTCTTGTAACTATCACACAATTCATTGAATACATTTACCTACACTCTACTTTCTCTCTCTAAACTCTCTACTTTCTCTCTCCATCTCACCCTCTTAAGAACATCCAAGAACACAATTCTTGGATTATTGTTTGATAGGATTAATATGATATAAAGCCACATAAACAAACACGATTAGTAAGTTCTATCAACATTAGATATTCAAGATATTCAAGATCTTGTATTCTCATTATAAATATGAGATGATACAAGACTTTCATATCATTCATAATAGAGAGGTGATTTTCGAAAATCACAGTGTGTGGGCAACAAAATTATTTTCTTCCTTGCGTTGTGATTATTCGTGTGGCCTCCCACCGGGTGTACGAATAAGAACAAGGGAACACTTGAGAAGGCTTGTTGGGTTGATCAAGTTGATCGCTTGGATTAAGAAACTGCCCTTTCATCAAGAGAACAAAGGATGCCTTTTGTCTCAGAAACTACCTTTTCATCAAAATATCAATACAGTACCAATGAATCACTAAAATCAAGATAAGAGAGCAAGATAAAGGATAAGAGATCATTACCCCAACCCCATGAAGTTAGACCGAAGTGTTCACTTCACGAAGGTGGGTATCTCGGATGAGTGAAATGCTTCTCTCCAATGTGCCATTGCATCATTGCCCATTGAGCCTCGAGGATCTCTTCAATGTTGGTGTTCATGGTCATCATTTTTGATTGCATTGAACTCACATTCCAATTAATCGAATCCACATTTGTATTGAGAGTACGATAGTTGTTGGTCAACCTTGTCACATCCGAGCGAAGATAAGAGTACTCATTCTTAAGCTCATTCACATCTATCCTCAAAGATTGTACCTCATGACCCCACTCGTTTGCGGTTAAACCTGCAAAAATGTTAGCACCTTCTTGATCAAAATAGTTCCCCTCTTGCTCTTCTCGAACCTCCTCTTGTACATGAGAACTTGATTCACCCCGTGCTCTTTTAGTCACCCTTTTCGCCACACCATTGAATGTGCGAAAAATCTCTTCATGTATGGGGCTATCTAGTCTCCAATTCCTCTCATTCGTCACGGTAAACACATCATAATCAACAAGAGGAAATAGTAACGTACGATTGAGGCAATATGTTCTCCTCTTCCTTTTGAGCAAATGAACTCTTGTGAAGTAATCTAAATCAAAAAAAAGGAAAAATGCGTACCTTCCTCACTTGGCTCCCACCCGACACTCCTAGCAAGGTGAGCAATCATTCCTCCATACGCGAAATTCACCTTGAAGATTCGGGTTAAAAGGTTTCGGAAGAGATAAGCTCCAAGGTTGGCTTTCAAACTCTTTGTCATAGAGTAGAGAATGAAGAGCTCTTCATTTCTCACTCCCCCCATTTCGTACCTAGGAAAAGCGATGTTTACTAGTACATTTTGAGTGTAGATGAAGATCGGGTTGGAGAATTGGGCCACCTTGGAATGTTGTGGTATGAAGTCCGGTTCCACTTCTCTTGTAAGGGCTTTCCAAAATTGTTGCTCCATTACAAATCTTTCCTTGTCGTAGAAATTGCAAGCGAGAACATTTTCGTCACAACTAAATGCTCTGTTTATCTCCTTGATAGTAATATTGTGATCTCGGTTGTCAATCCTAAAGTAAACTAGAGTAGGGACACCCCCTACTTCCTTCACCCTCAATGTGCTAAGGAAATCGATGTTGAGCTTTACATACGCTTTTTCTCGGATGTGAAGTAATCCGCCCCACCCTATGTTGCGGAATAGATCCTCTACATCATCCCCAAATCTTAGTCTCCACCGTCTCCTTAGCTCCATGGTGCTCAAGATTAACAACCTTCTCAAACCACGTGAAGTAATCCTCTTCATCTCCAAAAGAAAGGCCGAACATGGAAGGTTTGTGACTACACTTTTCATAACACTCCTCCTCAAGGCCAACATCATTCTCCACTCTTGTCTTCTTTGCCCTTGAGCTTGAAGCTTTCCCTTTTCCTTTATAAGACATCTCCTACACAAAAGCTAAGTATGAGCAAGAGAAGATACAAATAGACTCAACTATAACATCAACTTCATGCATTAAGCAAGCTAAGTAAGAATAATGAGGTTACTATAAGAATTATTGAGTCATTCATACAATTCCACTATTCATGATCATGCCTTTACACAATTAAACCTCAAATAAGCATAATTCATAGGTGAATTAACAAATTAATCCAACCCATAGCAACTAAAAATCATAACATCAAGCATTGAACATGACTTCATGATAAAAATTCAAACTTCGCACAAAATAACTCAAAATCCGTCACTATGCCTACCCTAAAAAATTCCAACTTCAATTGGTTCATAAATCCACAATATAGGCATGCAATTGGGCTCCCAATGGATTACGCATCAACAATGTAGCTCATTTCAATAAAAAAATTGCATAAAAACATGCTAAGAATAAAAAATCCTTAAACTCAAGCTTAAGCTTACTAAACAATGGAATTTCTAATTCTCACCCATAATACGAAGGAATTCATGCCAAGATACAAGAAATGGTAAGTAGGTAGTTAAGCAAACATATCTTTGGTAGTATTCTAGGAAGTGAAATGAAGAAATTTAAAGTTCCAAGAGTTTTTCTCTTTCTTCTTCCTTTGTTTTCTTGATAGAATGTGTGTGCAAGAGTGTGGTGAGAAGTGTGTGTTTGTGTGTGGAATATAGTGTACAAAGGTGTAGGACAAAAGTGGGTCAAAAGTGGAAAAAGGGGTCAAGATTCTTTACCTCGTGAGTCACGCTCGAACGGACCCTGGCTTGGATTTAACGTCCCCTAGCCGGACGCAATGAAGCTCAAGTGAAGTCAATATCAATAAGGGTTGAGTGACTTACCTCACTCAATTTCCTTCTCCAAAAGTTTCCTCTCTTCAATACTTTCTTCACCCCCTTATCTTCTTCTATACTCACATCATTGATGACTTTGTTCACCTCGCCTCCAATCTTCTTTGGGGAACTCTTGGAATTATTATGGATCGAAAAAGTGGCTTTCTCACCATTCATTCCTAGAGTAACCTCTCCTCACTTGATATTTATCAAGGCATCCAAAGTAGCAAGAAAAGGTCTCCCAAGAATAAGAGGACTCTCAACATCTTCCTCGATATCGAGCACAACAAAATCAACGGGATAAATGAACTTCCCCACATGAACTTCCACATCTTCTAGCACTCCTCTTGGTCTCACTGTAGAACTATCGGCCAAATGCAAATTCATCGTAGTTGGTTTCAAATCATGCAAGCCCAATCTTTTAGCAATAGAGAGTGGCATCATGTTAACACTTGCTCCTAAATCACACAAGGCCTTCATCTCTTTACTCCCCTTGATGTGGCAACTCAAAGTGAAACTCCCCGGATCTCTAAACTTTTGTGGTAGATGTTTTCATATCAAATCACTACTCTCTTGAGTAAGCTTAACCATCACCGGTTCATTGGATTTCTTCTTCCTTGCCATAGCATCCTTCAAAAACCTTCTATAATTGGGCATTTGCTCAATAGCTTCATGAAAAGGCATATCGGAATACAACTTCTTGAAAACTTCAAGAAACTTCTTGAATCTATCATCAAGCTTATCTTTCAATCCTTTTGAAATTTTCACCTTCTCTTCCTTATCCACTTTCCCTTCTTCCCCCTTACTTTCCACATCCCCTAGCTTTCCTACCCCCTTAACTCTCTCATCTTTCTTCTCCATCCTCACTACCCTCATTCCTCTCTCATCACCTTTCACAAGACAATCAACCCCCTTACTACACATAGCCTCCTCCACCAATTCATCATGAAAACTCTCTATAACACAACTCTTCACCACCTCACCTCTAGAATCAATACAAGTAGTAATAACATTACAATGCTCTCTAGGATTAGGTTCAGTGGTTGTAGGGAATTTACCTTTGTTGACATGAGGACTCAATGAGGTAGCAAGTTGTCCCATTTGAAATTCGAGACTCTTAATTTGATTCCCTTGAGATTTGTATAGATCATCAAACTTCCTATTGGGCTCCTCGTGTCTTCTTTCATTTTCCACTCTCATATCCTCTATCTTCTTCAAGATTAGTGCCAAAGTGTCATCCGTGCTTCCCCTTCCCTCATTGTTCGGTGGCTTCGACCCCGGATCAATCCCCGGAGGTAATTGGATTGCTCCCTTAGGATTTGAATAGGAAAAGTTTTCGTGCCTCCGATTTGGGTTGTAGGGCGGATTGCTTTGATTAGGATAAGGACCTCCTTGTTGTCGAAATGGCGGAGCAATGTAAGGCCTTTGATTGTTAGGAAATGAGTTATTGTATTGGGGTCGCCCCATATAACTCATCTCCTCTTGGGTAGAAGGTGTAAGAGAAGGCACATTTTCAACTACATTGACATGCATCGGAGTAGGGGCTTGGTTTTGTCCTCCATATACCATGAGCATCATATTGTTCATGTTTTCCTCAAGTAGAGACACTCGGTCGCCCGTTCCAACACTCGCTTCTCTTTGAAAAGCATCATTTGTTGCAATGTTTTCTATGATCTCATTCACTTGGCGAACCGTACTTGTCCAAACCGACCCCTCGTCACATGAGTTCAAATAATTCTTATCCCCTTCATAAAGGCCTATAGTGAATGTCATAAGTATATCCTTCTCTCTTAAGCCATGTTGTGGACATGCCAAGAGTAGGGCTTGATACCTTTCCCAAGAGGAGGTGAGTTATATGGACATGTCTCTCTAGCCTTTTGACGAAAATTCTTGATTTCTTCCCTTGCCTTGAGCATCTTCGATTGAGGGTAGACCTTCTTTAGGAATTGTGAACTCAACTCCTCCCATGTCGCAGCCTTGGGGTTCATAGATTGAATCCATGTTTTAGCTCACTCCTTCAAGGTAAAGGTAAAGAAACGAAGCTTCTTCTCGTTGTCCGACATGCCCTTGTACTTGATAGTATCGCAAATTTCCATAAAATTGCTAAGATGTGCATTCTGATCCTCTTTATCGCTTGATCCCTCAAAAGGTGACTCTTTCAACATCTTCAAGAGATTGGTGCTTAACTCAAACTTCTCCGCATCAATAGGTGGTCTTTCAACACCATCATAGAATTAATTAACCCTTGGCTCAAAAATATCTCGAAGTAGTGGTTCATTGTTGAGGTTTTAAGGTGGATGGACAATTTGTGGTCTAGGGTTTTGTGTTGGTGGTGGATATGGGTAGTATGGTTTGTTATGAGGTGGTGGTGGGTAATAAGGTTGGTTTATAGGGTAATTGGGATAGTTAGGAAATCGGGGTGGATAGTGGTGATGTAGTGGTTGGTTTGGTGGTGGATAAGGTTGGTATGGATGTGGTATAGGTTGTGGTTGGGGTTGAGGAACCTCTCTTTGAGCCAAGTGCTCATCACCATGATGCACTTCTTGTTTTATTGGTTCTTCATCTCTAATTTCATCTCTAGCTTCATTCATGTTGTTCTCCATAGTAGCTTGATTCACTCTATCTTCTCTTCTTCTCCTTCGTAGGCTTACTTCAAGATCCGTATCAAAAGGTAATAAGTCTCCCCCTTGACTCCTTGTGTGCATATACCTACAAAGAAGCAAGTATCAAAAATCGAAAATCAAGAAACAACAAACAAACCCAACAACTAGCCATCTCCCCGGCAACGGTGCCTGTGTAACACGCAAGTGCACGTGATCGTAGTAGGAGTAGCAAGGTAACCAAGTTTAATATCGAACACATGGAGATGGGAGATTGCTAAGTATGTATGTTGTTTAAAAATAGAAACTCAATAAAGCAAATAAAGGGTATGGTTTCTTATCTACTAAGCTTGTCAAGAATAGTAAACTACCTATCACCTTTTTGCAAAAGTGAGCAAGTGGAGAGAATATGCATTAGTGTACTATCCTATGTTTCATATGGTGTTTGTATCACTTAATCATGCAATGATCTATTGGATAATCAATTAGGAAAGGCTTAATCAAGGTGCAATAGTCTCCCTAATTACACATTAAAGCTCTAATTGTAGTGCCTATTCACTAAGAGCAATTCTCGTTGTCCTTGGAATTTCATTAAACACCTAGCATGCATGACCCTATAATAAGAATATTAAGGAAAAGAGCTCAATTCTCATGTATTGCTACTTCCCTAATGGCCCTAACAATCAATTAAGCATACCAAGTATTCATACATATCATCAATGTAGAGAATCAATCATCCAACATCTCATAACAATAGCACCATATTACTCCATAGGAATCATACACCAATGCATAAGAGTATTAGCCCATGGCTAATTTGGATAACAATTGAACAATTAAGCTACCTACAATCATCGTAACAATGAAATTAAAGAGAAATTGCAAAATCTTACCTATTACAAGAGAAATGGGAAAGCTACTCACTACCTTGAAAATCTACCAAATGATCCACCAACGGAAATTACAATTCAATAGGTCAAAATGAAGCTCTTGATGTGATGAGAGTGCAGGAACAAACGGATTAACGATCCGTACGGTAGATCAAAGTAATCGACAAAATCTTGTGAAGAAATCTAATAAACTCAAATGGTAACTTCCCCTAAATTCTAAGAATCTAGAGAGTGAATGATGATGTCAAGAATGTTCTTGGAAATCTGAAGTAAGAAGTATTTATAGTACCCCTTAGGCTTGGACCATTATATCCCTCATTAAACGCGCGAAAGGACGAAAATGCCCTTGAAATTGTGCTACTCGGAGGCTGCGCTCGGAAGCCTTCTTTGCTGCGCTCGAGCGGGTTCAAGCTTGTGGTCGAGCGGCAGTGCTCCAACTCGCCCAGGTAAATTCTGCTCGACCATGGGCATGCATGTGCTCGATCATGAGCTATGGGGCACTCGAGCACAGTTCAACCTCGATGTTCGATTTTCAACTTTTGCATTTTCGATCCCACGGCTCGTCCGATCTTCCTAGGGTCTCCGATTGAGTATTATAAACATCTCCATGAGCTCGGATCCCATCATTTGACCTCCTATAATCAGGAATTCCTCGTTTTTGCTCGTTTTCACATATAAAGCACACTTTCTTGCCAACAAATGGTTAATAACACAATTTATACTATATTAGGGTCAAATGTGAACATAAATCAATCAATATAACACCAAAATAGATGTTAAATGATGCAATTATGATCCTAATCAACCGTCTTGCTCCACTAACGCGGCCAAACCCTTAGCAGTGGTCCCAAGGCAGGAGACAAAGAAAATCTACCCTCCTATCCAAGGGGAGGGTATAAATAGTTTTTCTTCTTCATTCTTCAAGGACACGATACCATTTCTTA
Organism: Prunella vulgaris; assembly: GCA_026898435.1. Taxonomy (NCBI): domain Eukaryota; kingdom Viridiplantae; phylum Streptophyta; class Magnoliopsida; order Lamiales; family Lamiaceae; genus Prunella; species Prunella vulgaris. The sequence goes on from JAPKLY010001155.1 coordinate 8,919, forward strand.
GGAGTTCAGTTAGTTTCAAATATTACAGCTTCATTGGTGACTGAGAATTGACTTGATCGTCGGAGGGTCGACGCCGAAATCATTTCCAGCACGACTTTGGTGCAGATTTCGCAAGGGAGATCATTGGAGACGGGAGATAGCTGAGGAGAGAAAGCAGATCGGGATCGTATTCGTAGTGGAGTCATCTTGAAGAGGATAGTCATATATTAATTTATTCTATTTTCATTCGATCATTGTGACGGGTATTTTTAGACCCGATCACTATCTAATCCTAGACTATAAATCAGCTGACTAACATGTTCAACTGGTCCTATTACATATTGAGTGGTTTATCATATCATCAAAACTCGAAAGAGAATATCCTAACAGTTATGCATTATAAATTTTTTTTTGCATGTACTAATATTTGAATAACAAAATAATTTTAATTTTTTATATACACATATTCTTTTATTTCACAATGTAAAATTTTAATAATTAATAACCGAACTTAATTCTACTTTTAATTTTATTTTTTATAAATTAAATAATATAGTGATTGTAATTATATTTTTAATTTAATATTATATGAGGCATATAAAATATTGGAATTGAAATTAACGGACTTTAATTAAGTTAATTATAGTTGCAATTGTTAAGTGTATATGTTAGCAGGAAAAATAATATACAAGATGCATATTAATTCTTCTGCAAAATAAGTTGAAATTAGAAAAATTATTTATAAATACACAAAGAACAACTCATTACCATGACCAGGACCATTAGAATCACCACCACCATCACCTAAAGGAGACTTAATTAAAGATATTCTTTTCTGTACCATATCATGTGCCCTATGTTCTTCGTCACTATTTTTTTTAGAAGTAATGTATTCTCTGAGTCGCAGGATAGAGGCCCTCGAGAAGTGTCAATTAAGTCTAAAAGAAGATGACGTATAAAAGGAGATTCTGATCGAGTTGTAGGATATACTTGCAGATCGAGGCACAAATGACATTCACAAGGCACAACACATCTACCCGTTCCCTAGCTCAAAAATATATCCACTTTTCCATCTCTACCACCACCTTTGACCTTTGTCTATACCATCTGGTCACGTAGGACTTATTTTTGGCTACACCATATCGCTCTGGTGATGGTGATGCGTCATAAGTATTTTAGTATATATGCTACCCAGACCAACACATCTCGATATATATATATATAGTGAAGTTAGCTAGCACCAATAGAAGGCGATATCGTCACGCCTTAAATTTATATACATCTCATTGCAATAGAAGTCTTACTTTTTATTTATAATTTGGAAAGTATCTTTTAGAACGTGAACTAACATGCTTGGAGTAAAATTTTCTTTTCTTTAAAAACCTTTGGGACAAAATCAGAATATCTACATGAATTAAACAATGAAATCCTAAACTTAAAACACATGCCTTTACTAATAAAATTATAATGATCATGCGACTTTATTATGAATAAATATAATTCTCATATAAACCTATCTTAATCCACTATCATACAGCATATATAACATGAATTAAACATATAATATCATCCCAAAACATCGTGAACAGCAGCAACATTTTAAAACTCAAAAATCATCTATTGGGTGTATTTATCAAAAACTGGTGTGCACAAACAGCCCTCTAATTATTTCAAAATTCTTATTTCTCCAATACTTATCATCTTTTCATGCTTTTCATAACCACTAAACACTTAAATAAATCACATAACACATATAAAAAGGATTTACTCAAAAATTTCCACATATCTTATATAAAATCGTATCGTAGGAAGTTAAAGGACTAAAAAAAAACCCTAGACTTCTACGATGGATAAATTCGTGAAATTTGGCTAACATGCATAATATTTTATGGCAATTATTCTGTTTAATTTTCGGAATTTATGGGATTACTGCCCGTGACCTATAGAACATGCAAATTTAAGGTCTATAATAAATTATAGGACCATAAAACATCCTTTTCAATGCAACTCGAATTAATACTCTAAGTACACATAAAACACGCCTAAGTACAGCCTCTCAATTAATACTAATTTTCCTAATTAATCTCTAATAATTATATACTTAATCTATCATGCAATTTCTAAAATATCTCGCATAATTTCACATAAGAAAATCCAAGAAAATTCATGTAACCATTTGTGTGAATAATTTCACATAATTTCACATAAGAAAATCCAAGAAAATTTCACATAATTTTACATAAGGCAAAGTTTTGTGTGAATAATATACATATTAGTTGGATCCATATACAATAATTTTTTATCAAATTTCGGGTCAGTATATAAGACAATTTGACCCATTTTTCATTTCGAAACCCTAATTCTCTCTCCCCGTCTCAGCCACGCCTCTGCCCTCATTCCAGAAATTGTGCAACACATTCCGCTTCACACAGCTACAGTGTCGATCGAAGCTCAACAGCCGTCCAAGAAATCAAGCACCGTCGCTTACCTCAAGCCGATGCCAGATTCGCGACACCACCACTTCGTCGCACAATTCTGACCACAGTCTCCAATTCGCAACCGTTCGCCACTGTTTCTCAATCACCGTTTCAAATCGACGCTGGATTCCGCCTATCCCCTGCTGCCTGTTCGCCGTTCATTTTCTCTCGTTCACGCCATTTTTAGGTATTCTTCTTCCAATTTCCGCTCTCTTTTGCTCTCTTTTTTTGATTTTGCACTCAATTGTCACCATCTCAGACATTCTTCACTCAATTCTTCACTCAAATGTCGCGCCGATTCAGGTTAGTAAAAGATTTGGTGCTTTGTTGCTTTGTGTTTCGTTTCAACAATGATGTTACTTTTCAGCTTTGTGCGCTGATTCAACCTGCTTTGCTGCTTTGTGCTTTGTCGCTAATATCTGTTGCTGCTTTGCTCCTTTTCTATTTAATACTTCCTCTGTCCACGAAATTTATGCTCACATTTTTGCACGTGGTTTAATGCAATATGTCGGAGGGTATTACGGGATATTGTGAGGTCCGTTTTGAATAAAGAGAATATTTATGAAAAGTATATCATATGTAATTTCCATAAATCCTTTTTTACTCAAAACGGACCTCACAATATCCCATAATACCTTCCGACATATTGCATTACACCACGTGCAAAAATGTGATCATAAATTTCATGGACGGAGGGAGTATTAGAGTTTTTAGTATACTCCAACTTTGTTTTTATGGTTTTGGGGAGCTCCATAGCATGAATTGATTTATGTTTTAGTTTTAACGTTTGAGGAGTCTTCTTTTGGCTGTTACTCTGGGGGGTTTGATATACTGAAATCCAAGAAGTATAAGGAGCAGTATTATACAGAGATTCCTGATTGGTATAAGAAGTATAAGGAGCAGTGTGGTCAATCTTTTGGCAGTGCTGCTGGAATATGAGAGCTTAGTGGTTGCTCCTATTCGATTGCTTGCAGATCATAGAGGTGGATTTCTGCCATTTTCCCGACGGAATACCTTAAATTGGATATCTTACATTTGCATTAATTTTGGTATTAATATTTATTTGCCTATCACACTTAGAAATTGATTGTCATGTAGTGTGCAACAAGTTCAAAGATGAATTCATTTATCTTGTGCAGGCTTTGGGAGATACTCGTTTAGAATTCCTAATGACCAACTTGGGAGTGGTTAAGTTAAGTTCACTAATGCCCAACTTGAGTAGGGGGTACAGAGGATAGTGTATTTTAGAAAGTTGCTATAATAAAACTACATTTTTAGCAATAATTTTATTTGTATTCTTTCTTTTATGTCTTTATATATAAAAGACCATTGTATATTGTATTTTGATACTTTTGTGAAAATGAATGAAAATTAGCATCAAGGTCTGCAACATAACTGTTTTCTCTTTCGATTCTACCTTATAGGCAGCTACATATCATATCTTTGAATCCTTCAGTATGGACAAATCTTGTGGGACTCTGCACAATCAATATTGGAAAAGGAGTTTATTGATGCTTCATTAGAATAAATTATATGCATTTAATAAAGAGAATAGGATTTCTTTGCTGGAGTGGAGGCTATATATACACAATGTCACCTGTTTATATTCCGTGCAATTCATGACTTATTTACACAAATACAAATAAATTGCATTCGTGATACAACACTAGGTTGAAGTGGTGTGGTATTTCTTTATGTATATCTAATTAATGGTTTTTGTTATATATGCATCGATACTCTTATATTTTAGTGTGGACCATCTGTAGGCCTCATTACCCAGCTGGTAAAATGTATGTGTCTAGGTTGTACAATATGAGGGTAAATGTGTAAAATATTTGTACATGCTATGGCCCTCTGCCCTCCCCTGTCCCTGTCCCTGTTCCTGTTTACTAGTATAAGTATTCTCTCACTCTATTATCATCGATTTTTTTTTATAATCAGATTACTTGAAAAAATCTGTCCTTTATATTTGTTGTTGGAGGGAGGTTTGCTGCAGCTTCATAGCATACATCAATGGCTATACTTAATTGCAACTCCATTTTCAAACCACATGTTGTGGATTTTTCAAATAATGACTCTTCTTCTTCACCTTCTATTTCCCACAACCACCAGCTTAAGCCAAATAAACAGTCTGGAAAACAGAGTTTATTGGTGGGTATGTGGAATTATATTTTAGGCTATGTTTGGTGTAACTTACTGTTATTATATGTTTTTTTAAGGCTTATATTCGGATTGTGTTGAGGGCTCAGATTTGTGCAACTTTGATTCTTTCCAACTGCAATGAAATCAGAACTCAAGTTGTTCAAAATGTCTATACCTTTTATCTAGACAAGCCTTCGTTGTTGAAGATCATTAATGAGAAAAGGAAGTAGAATGCTGAGAAGTTTAATGAGCTTAAAAGAAAGGAAGCTGCTGAAAAATTGAAAAAGCATAGTGAAGCAAGAAGAGGAAAACGGAAGATCGTTTGATCTATGATATGAAAAAAGATACTTCTCATTACATATTTTGTTAAGTACTTTTACAACTTGAAGAAGTTTGTGTTAATGTACAATTATTTTGGAAGCAAAAGATGTGGGTATGCAATGTTTTAAGTACTTTTTTAATTTGAAGAAGATTGTATTAATGTTGAATTATTAATGTGTTTTTTTTTTGCCTCTTGAAAAAGATGGTGGCTCTGGGTTGCTTCTTTTAAATAAATGACCTAGTAGTATTATGCTATTTTTTAAAGTTGTGATGGTTTTATATTGAAATACCGTCTTCGTTATTAATGATATTTGTTGATTATAGTTGAACTAGTTTTTAAGGTAATTTAAGTATGTATGTAGTTGTAGTAGTTTTAATGTGAATTAAGTTTGTATGTGTACAAGATCAAGTACAAATCAAGGTTTACTCAAATTACCAAACGTAGCTTGTGGCTTTATGTCCATTTGAGAATTTAAACAAATCTTGTATTATGACTGTAGTATTAGTTGATAAAATGTATAGTATTAGTTTAAATAAATTGTAGTATTAATTTACAAGTTGTATGCTATTACTTTGGATATAATGTGGTATAAGTTTAAACAGTAACTAACAAGCAGTGTAGTATTAGTAGAAACACAATATAGTATTACTTTGTACACAATATAGTATTAGTATAGTATTACTTTAACCGTAATGAAGTAGTAGTTGAAACACACTATAGTATTACTTTTATCACACTATAGTATTTGTTGAAGAATTGTATAGTATTAGTTAAAAAGCAATGTAGTATTGGATGTAACAAAGTGTAGTACTAGTTGAGCACACTAGTGTTACTTCAGACACAAAAAGTGTAGTATTAGTTGAAATCAATTGTAGTATTTGTCTACAAATTGTATGGTATTACTTTGGACATAATGAAATAAACTTTAGTATTAGTCTACAAACGTATCTTGTAACTCGACGTCCATTTGAAAATTTTAACAAACCTTGTATTATGACTGTAGTATTAGTAAATAATATGTATAATATTAGTTTAAATAAACTGTAGTATTAGTTTACAAGTTGTATAGTATTAGTTTAAATAAACTGTAGTATTAGTTTACAAGTTGTATAGTATTAGTTTAAATAAACGGTAGTATTAGTTTACAAGTTGTATAGTATTAGTTTAAATAAATTGTAGTATTAGTTTAAATAAACTGTAGTATTAGTTTACAAGTTGTATAGTATTAGTTTAAATAAATTGTAGTATTAGTTTACAAGTTGTATAGTATTAGTTTAAATAAACTGTAGTGTATACAAAGTTATTACATTGGACATATACTGTGGTATTAGTTTAAAGTTTAAACAGTAACTAACAAGCGGTGTAGTATTAGTAGAAACAAAATATAGTATTACTTTGTGTACAGTATGGTATTAGTTAACAAGTTGTATAGTATTACTTTAACCATACTGAAGTAGTAGTTGAAAAACACTATAGTATTACTTTATCCACACTATGGTATTACTATATCCACACTATGGTATTACTTTAAGAGCTGTATTGTATTAGTTAAAAAGCAATGTAGTATTGGATGTAACAAAATGCAGTACTAGTTGAGCACACTAGTGTTACTTCAGACACAAGCAGTGTAGTATTAGTTGAAATCAACTGTAGTATTAGTTGATAATATGTATAGTATTAGTTTAAATAAAATGTAGTATTAATCCATTGACCCGTGCATGTCTTCGGTACATATTGTATATCTCCTCAATTGTTTTTGTCGTCAATCCCATCATACTTCCACTCATATCATCAGAATCATCATTGTTCCCTGAAAATGAAAAATCAAAATTAGTACTACATACATATGTAATAATGTTAAGTTAAATAAAAAATTTATTACATTCATTTACATTTTCAGCATCTTGATCTACATTTTCATTCTCATCATCAAGCTCAACAATTGTAGTGTTAGTTGTTACCATAGCATCATCATCATGAAGTTCAATAATTCCACCCTCACCATATTCTTCAAGTATATCAAGATCATCAATGTCAATCATACATCACTGTTTTGATCAATAATTTCTGTATTTATAAAATAAAAATCATGGTAAGTACAACATGATAAGAAATATATCATGTTGTTATTTATTATGTATGCAATGTTAGTTCACATAAAGTATGGTGTTAGTTAATAAACAGTGTGGTGTTAATCCATATACAAAACAAGGTCATAATTCGAAAGCTTGCAGGTGCCAAGTCAAAGATAACAATCAACTCATCCATAAAGTACCTAAAATGTACACTATAGAGTAAATCATCACAGGTTTAAAAATAGATGATTAATTGAGAAGATATGAAGCTGATCTCAAAGTTTCAGCATAACTTGGCAAATTTCCATTTCTCACTTATACAACAACTATACAGCTACTGTTTCCTATATCCCCTGTGAGTGATCTATGCATTTGGACGAAAATTAAAAGGGTTTAATAAAATAAGTAAGAAACCCCATATATAAAAACAAAATTGGAAATTTTTGGAAAAACACCCCGAATCCATGCCAAGAAAAACTTGGAATTTTTAACTGTACAGGATTATTATGTCCTTGAGCTCATCAAACCAACATAATTTTTTTATTTAAAAAAAACCCTAATTTTTTTTTTTTAAATTTAGATTGATAAATCAAAACTGATTACCTTAGCTGGATCCTTGTTTCCTCACAGAAATTAATTAATTAGTTATAAAAGAGAGAGAGAAATGAATTATATATATATACCTGTTGTTTGCATACTCATAGAGGAAATTCAGCAACTTTTTGAAAATATTGCCAATAAACACTTTTTGAAAAAAATATAACCGATTTCAGCAACTTTTTGAAAATATTGCCAATAAAGACTATTAATGGAAATAAATATGTTCAGGAAGAAGAAGAGAGTTTAACAGAGAGGCAAAGTTCAATAGTTTGCTCAGCAAGTTGGCAGACCATTTAATAGCAAATCTGATGAACAACAAACTATCAGAAATCTCTCCTCGTGTGCTGCAGCTGCAGAAAAGGGGTTGGGGAAAAAAAGAAAAAGAAAAGCAGGTTTTGGGTTTTATACCTAATTAATTAAACCAACATTGGAATGGGACCTCATTTGCTGGATTTTGGTGGCTTCTGCTTCATCAGTTTAGAAAATGGAATATGTTTTTCAAATTTTAAGAAAACCCATGTGAAAATAAAAACATCACATCGGCCCTTAAAACTCTTACAAGTTACTACATTTTCTTATTTTAATTTTAACCAACAAGTTTCTTATTCTATATACACACAATATTACATAATGTAATACTCCACTAATAGGCGTACTATTAGCCACAAACAGAGTAATAGAAGTTCAGAAATAGGCAGTAAAAAATTCAGAAATACACAGCTTCGTCTATCTCTCTATATAATCATCTCCTCAGTCCTCACCACCAAATTGAATCTTGAAACTTGAAAGTAGAGGAACAAAGGCAAACAATTGAGCAAATATCCATTTCAAAATTCACCCACAGCAAAGGAAGAACAAACCAACTGCAGAAACAGGTGTAGTATTACTATCAAGATTGATGATGATATCGTCCCTCCCACCCAAATCCTTTTAAGCATCATTTATGCTAAATGTCAACCTAATACTTAAGTCATGTTCTTAATTTGAGCACCAAACCTGATCATAGATCTATATATATTATGCACATCACATTAGTAGTAATCATAATCAAACTTCTCATTAATTACTAATTAATATTTTTTTAAAAAATAACAACCGACTGGGATACTTTCTGTCATGTTTGATTTGAAAAATAGTGGGATTATTATTGATGAAATAAACATGTATATCGAACACGTATGAGACAATTAGACTAACACCAACGAATTGATCTGAGGTTTGGCAGTCTTTTGCATGCACAATGCTGCTTCATCGCTGAAGCCATACACCTAAACAAATTAACTACAGTATGACATTACAAAAGAAACGTGGATATAGTTTACAAAGATGAAGAATGAACAAACAAGTATAATATTATTCATGCACAATTCCTGCATAACAATTCATGCACACATCAATTATAGCTAATATCATGTTCAGCATAAACAATTGCACAATGCAACAGGTTCACATATGACTAGAAAAATTAAGCAGAAAAGGTAGGAAAGACTAAAATGGATGAGGCAGGCAAATACTAGTTGTTCAGTATATTCAGCAGATTAGATAACTCCCCAAATTTAAATCCAACTAGAGCGTATTACTATCCATACATATCATCTCCAAATCTTAATAACCTAGACTAATTTGAAGTGCTCCATTTTCTCCTGGCCTAAAAGCTTTGAAATGAGAATACTACTCTTCGACCACAAAATTAACAAACATTTCATTTACGACTAAAGAAGAAGGTGGTTCAAACATAACATGAAGAATGATTTTATCTGTAAGCATTATCTAGTGGGGCAAATAACGGGTTTGGAAAAGGGAAATTTGGGTAGATCAAAGAGGCTACGGACAGATGGAGATGAAATCAGAGCGTACAAGATAATAAAAATCATGATGCATTCTATGGATTTAATAAACAAATAACCTGAATTTAACTTAGGTTGATTATCCATCGTCACAATTCCTTCCCAATATGTTACTGTTGCGCCGCTCTAATGCAGATCGAGTCCACCGCCAGCCTTCCACGCCGCCGTCAGCCTTCCACGCCTCCGTCAGCCTTCCGGCGCTGCCTTCAGCCTTCCGGCGGTGTTGTTGGCTTCGCTGACTCTCTGCGTAGCTGAATCTCTAATTTTGCTTATGAACTGTGTGTAATTTCACCTTTACTATGTGTTTTTTAGGGTTTTATTTGATGGGTCAATGGGTCAGGTCAAATTGATGTTCATGGATTATTTATGGTATATAACACTCACATAATACACACTCATTAATTAATTATGTTTCCATGCACTAAATAAATTCATAAGCATAAATCAAACTCCTCAAGAAAATCAAGAAGTACCGTAACTTAAAACAAAATCTTGCAAAACAATTAAACAAATAATTTGCATAAGGAAAATTGTCCATTATCTCTTTTCTTGCCTCTCATCCACACGCCTCCACCGTTTGCCATTCACGCCCTTTACTCAACATAATCTGAAAAAATATTAATTCGGTGAAAGGGGTGAGTAATCATAAAATAATCACTCAGTGGGGACGTTAGTTCGAAATCTAAATATAAAGGACATGCATACATGAAAACATACCAATCATTCACAATCCGTGATACGACTGAAGCGTATCCAATCCGTGGTATTTTCTGAATACCCTTAACATCTTTGATACTACATAAGAGTATCCCTCTTTGATACTACATAAGAGTATCCCTTTTTAGCATATAAACACATAAACACATCAACAACATATTTAAAAATCTAACCATAAATACCACTTTTCACCATTAAATCCCCACCTTTGTTTTCTTTGAAAATAAGGAGATGTGTGTACGTCCGGTCTTGATATGAACCATGCGTCGAACCTCTACTTCTCTTCCTCAAACTCTCGAAACTTACTCTCTCTCTCTCTAAATTTTCAAAAATTTATGTGTTTAAGGGGTGAAAGTATAAGCTGCCGAAAAAATAATGAAGAAGGGGTTTTCCTTGATCTTCTATTTATAGGATGAAAATTTGTGAATTGAGCTCTTAAGTGTTGGCCAAAAACTTGGGCTTGAGGGGTATAAATTGGCCGAAAAAAATAGGATATGGAAAAGAAATCTTGGCATAAACAAATCTTGATACAATCTTGGATCAAATCTTGAGAAATATCTTAGGTCAAAACTTGAAAATATCTTAAGTCGTCAACATAAAATATATCTTAACAAATTTAATTTTTTGATACTAAACCCTCAATTAAGTCCTCTCTTTTTTTTCGAAAATATACTAAGGAAAATTCTAACTTACATCTTAATTAATAAAGATACAAACTAACTCTAAATCTTGATATAAATCTCACAAAATATCTTCTCTTAATCTAGGCTAAATTTCGAAAATACTAGTACCATCCCAAATAAAAATATTAATCCCTTTCTTGATTCAAACCTTCATAAAATATAATCCCAAAAGATTTATTCCTCAATTACTACTTTACCCTTAAAGAAATAATAATACTCTTACTAAAAATAAATCCTAATGAAAATCGAAAATAAAATACTAATTTAAAAGTCTACTAATACTAATTGGATCAACTAATACTAGACAAGAAATAAAATAAAACTCAAGCTTAAAAACTTAAAGGACTAAAAATGGAAAAAAAAAAACACACCAAACCTAAAACTTAGTGGACGAAACTTGCTACCAAGCTTTGGGGTGTTACAACCTCACCACCTTTAAAAAAATTTTGTCCTCGAAAAAGTTAAACGTACCTTGCACGAAAAGCTCGGGGTATTTTGCACTTAAATCCTCTTCCCTTTCTCACGTCGCCTCTTCAATTCCATGTCGATTCCAACGAACTTTAACGAGACTCACGTCTCGATTTCTCAAGCGATGCATCTTCCTATCTGACACTTCAATTGGAACTTCTTCATAAGTTAGATTCTTGTCCACTTCCAAAGATGAATATTCCAACACGTGACTCGGATCATGCACGTATTTTCTCAACATCGACACGTGAAACACGTTGTGCACGGCTGCAAGGTTTGGGGGCAAAGCCAAACGATATGCTAAACTCCCAACTTTCTCTAGGATAGCAAAAGGTCCAATAAAACGTGGTTGCAACTTCCCTTTACGTCTGAAACTCACGACTCCTTTGGTTGGCGACACCTTCAAGAATACGTCGTCACCTTTCTCGAAATATAGGGGCTTCCTACGCTTGTCGGCATACTATTTATGTCGATCTTGTGCAGCACGTATCCTTTCCTGAATCTCCTCCACGACCTTAACCGTTTTCTCAATGATTTTGGACCCTAGAAAACGTCATTCGCCAACTTCTTCGCAATACAAAGGGGATCTACAACATCGTCCATACAAAACCTCGTATGGTGCCATGTCAATCGTCGTTTGATAACTATTGTTGTAAGCGAACTCCACCAATGGCAAGTAATTCTCCCAATTGCCCTTGAAGTCCAAGACACACGCCCTTAGCATATCTTCAAGGGTTTGAATCGTTCTTTCGGATTGTCCATCCGTTTGCGGGTGATAAACCGTGCTAAAGTTCAACTTAGTTCCCATGGCAACTTGCAAACTTCTCAAAACATGCGAAGTAAAATGCGCATCTCTATCCGAAATGATCGAAACGGGAACTCCATGCAATCTCACCACTTCTTGAACATAAACTTGTGCAAGTTGATCCATACTCCACGTCGTCTTCATAGGAAGAAAATGAGCCGACTTGGTTAGTCTATCCGTAACAACCCAAATCGCTTGATTCCCTTTGATCGAGCGAAGCAATCCCACAACGAAGTCCATAGAAATATGTTCCCACTTCCATTGTGGAATCTCGAGTGGCTTCAACAATCAGGATGGCCTTTGATGTTCCGCCTTGACTTGTTGGCAAGTCAAACATTTCTCCACAAAGTTTCCAATATCACCCTTCATGTTTCTCCACCAAAAGATGGTCGTCAAGTCTCTATACATCTTGGTTCCACTGGGATGGATCGTATAAGGAGTACGGTGTGCCTCTTCCATGATTTCTCTCTTCAAATCTTCATCGTTTGGCACACACAACCTTCCTTCGTACAAAAGGGCTCCATCCTCGCCAAAAGCAAAGCCATTAACGCCCTTCGTCTCTACCCATTTCTTCAATTTACCGAGAGCATTGTCCTTCACTTGTGCTTCGACGATCCGTGCTCGGAGTGTGGGTTGGATCATCAAGGCTGCTAAGATAGCTTCCATCTCCTTGGTTGATTCAACTACCTCCAACTTCAAACACTCGAACTCCTTCACTAACTCCTCTTGAGCCGTCAAAGTGCATACGGCACCACCTTACCGACTTAGTGCATCCGCGACCACGTTCACCTTGCCCGGATGATAGTTGATCGTGAAATCGTAGTCCTTGACTAGCTCTAGCCAACGCCTTTGCCTCATGTTCAACTCCTTTTGTGTGAAAAGGTACTTGAGACTCTTGTGATCGGTGAAGATCTCACACTTCGCACCGTAGAGGTAGTGTCTCCATATCTTTAGTACGTGAACAACTACCGCTAGCTCGAGATCATTAGTGGGGTAGTTCATCTCGTACACCTTCAATTGCCTTGATCGTATGCTACGACCTTTGATTAGGGTCATAATTGCATGTTTTTACATCCATTTCTATATGGTTTTGATGTGCTTATGTTCATATTTGACCCTAATTTGGTATAAATTGTGCTATTAACCATTTTTGTGGCAAGAAATTGTGTTTGTAGTAAAAATGAGCAAAACCGGCAAGAGACGAGCACGTTCGTAAAAGTTCAAAAATTGTGAGTTGATCTAATGGAGGCAAGTGATGGACCATGTTGAAGAGTTCGAAGAGAGGGTCACAACGGAAAAGAATCGAGTCAATCGGAGCTCTAGAACTCAAGATATGAAGAAAACGAGGAAGTCGAGGATCGATCGGACAAGTCGAGGCCGAGCTCGAGCGCAGCCAGGCCAGACTCACGTGACCATGAGCCTGAACTCGTGCGATGAGGCTCTGGTTCGTGTGAGGTTATGTCACACGAGCTGGACTCGTGCGGCGACTGTGGTGCACTCGTGTGATGCCCCGGACTTCACATTTTCGAAGGGCAGTTCCGTCTTTTTGCGCGTTTAATGAAGGGCATTTTGGACCAAGCATTGTGGGCACTATAAATACTCCAGGGATCAGATTTTCAAGCATTAGATATTCATTAGTTAGTTCTTAGATTAGTTTAGAGAGAGGTTAGAGGTAGTTTCCAAGTAGATTCTTAGTTAGATTCAATCTTCTCTCTACAATTACTTTTGATCCAACCATTGGATCTTTAATCCGTTTTATCCATTAGATTAGTCTCGTTATTAGTTACAATTCTACTGTTCGTTTTATGATTTTGAGCTCTGGATTAGAAGATAACATTTCAAGGTTTGATGATTGTATTTCAATTTCATCTACATTTGGTA
>JAPKLY010001155.1:22924-62924 GCA_026898435.1 Prunella vulgaris
TACTTCATAATCATGTTGTTCAGAATGTTAATTGTTGTTTTTCATTACCAATTAGCCATGGGCTAATATCCTTGTTGCATGGTTGTATGAATACTATGGTGAATTTAGTCTCTTGTTAATCCTATGCATGAATTAGAGATCTTGTTGGATTAGTTCTTTTATTAATGACTTGTATGAATGCTTGGGATGTTAAATTTGATTGTATGGCTTATATGTTTTAGCAATGAAATGAGAATTGAGCTATAAGAACTTTATGCATGCCAAGTGTTTGATATATTGCTTGTATGACCAATGAGAATTGCATATTAGCCTAGACCTCTTAATTGGAATATTGAAAGTTGTAGAGAGATCTAGATATCCAATAGAGCCCTTACCTTGTGTTGTAGAGAGATCTAGACACTAGTTGGCTTAACTAAGACACCAAGAGACCTTTTGCATGGTAGGATGGATAGGATTCTAGAGGAACCATTGTAGGATTACTTCCATGTACACTTCACACTTGCTCACTTCTTTGAGGTGATAGTTAGCTATTCTTGCTTGATTAGTAGATAGAATCCAAGATTGTTTTCTTGCTTTCCTAGCTATCCATCTATGTGAACATTCAATACTAGCTTGATATCGCATCGTTTCCCTGTGTTCGATATTTAACTTGGTTAACTTGCCGCGACAACAACGACCACGTTCACTTGCGTGGAAATCATACACGATTTTGGCAAACAACCTTCCCATGTTCCATTAAAACACATCCCAACCCTTGCTTTGATGCGTCACTAAAGATCATGAATCCTTCCGAGGGGTCGGGTATCGTGAGCACTGGGGCCGAAACCAACCTCTTCTTTAACTCTTGGAAACTCTTCTCGTAAACATCGGACCATATGAACTTCTCTCCTTTGCGCGTCAACTACGTCATTGGTGAGGCTATCTTCGCAAATCCCTCGATGAAGAGTCTATAGTTTCCCACCAAATCGAGAAAGCTACGTACCTCGTTCATATTTGTTGGCACCTTCCACTCGCTTACGGCCTCCACCTTCGATGCATCCACTTCAACTCCTTGGGCCGTGTTCACATGGCCTAGAAAGTTCACTCGGTCTAACCAAAACTCGTATTTCTAAAACTTTGCAAACAACCGCTCCTTGCGCAAAACTTCCAGTACCGTCCTCAAGTGCTCTTCATGTTGCTCCTTACTCCGGGAAAAGATTAGGATGTCATCAATGAACACTATGACGAACCGATCTAAGAATGGGTGAAAGACTCGGTTCATCAAGTTCATGAAGACATCCGGTGCGTTGCTAAAACCGATAGGCATCACCACGAACTCGTATTGTCCATAGCTTGTGCGAAAAGCGGTCTTTTCCCCATCTCCTTCCTTGACCTTCAATTGGTGATAGCCCGATCTCAAGTCAACCTTTGAGAACATGCTCGCTCCCCTTAGTTGGTCGAACAAGTCTTCAATCCTTGGCAATGGGTACTTGTTCTTAATCATGAGTCGATTAAGCTCTCGATAATCGATACACATCCTCCAATATTCGTCCTTCTTCTTCACAAACAAAACTGGCGCTCCACATGGTGAAACACTTGGGTGAATAAACTTCTTATTCAACAACTCTTGTAATTGCATCTTCAACTCTTCAAGTTCCTTCGGTGCCATTCGATAGGCTGCTTTTGAAATTGGGGCAGCCCCCGGTACAAGGTTGATGGCAAACTCCACTTGCCGGTCGGTTGGTATTCCGGACAACTCCTCGGGAAACACGTCAACAAACTCATTGACAACAGCCACGTCTTCTATGTTCACTCCCGTTACATCCGTGCCCATCACATGGACAAGGAATCCTTCGCATCCTTCCTCTTGAAGCATCTCCACGGCTTGCATTGTGGTGACAATCAAATTGTGTGTGCTAGGTCGGGACCCAAAATACGTCAACTCTTCCCCACTAGCCAACTTGAGTGTCACTTCCCTCTTCTCGCAATCGATAGTGGCATGATACTTCGCTAGCCAATCCATGCCAAAGATAACGTCGAATTGACCCATCTCAATGACATGTAACTCTCCTTCGAGATTCCTCCCACAAATTTCAAGTTTTGCATTCGAAACGATCTTACTCATAAAAACAGCCTTACCTGAGGGGATACTAACTTCTAAAGGTTTAATACTATCAACTAATTCACAACCAATCTTCGTGCAACAACGATGCGAGTTAAAAGAATGCGTAGCTCCGGTATCAAACAAAGCAGTTATTGGTATTGAATTCATGGTGAGCATACCTGCCAAAGTCTCCAAAGGAGATTGATCCTCATCCGGCTCTCCCATGAGTGAAATACTCGTGCCGGCGCGGCGCCCATAGGTAGTAGAGGGCACTGCGACACCTTATACCCCGATTTGTGGCATCGATAACAAATATCCTTCCCCAAGAGGCACTCTCCCTTATGGCTTTTCCCACACTTCGATCATGTTGTTCTTGCCACTTGATTTTCATGTCTACGCCTAAAACCTTAAGGCACTCCTTGTCCTTGCACACTACGGTTAGGTAATTTCCTTGCTCCGCCGGATTGCTCCCACTTCCTCTTGTTATCTCGTGACCTCCTATCCGCTTCTTCCTTCAAACAAGCTGCCATTTGTTCGGCTCTTTCAAAGGATTCACAAAAAGTTAGGTTCCCCAAAGCTACCAAAATGTGTTGAATCTCGGTCCTTAGCCCTTTAGTGAAATGAAGAACACGCTTGTGCTCGGTGTCGACTAGATGGTGAGCAAAATGTGCCAACTGGCTAAACTTCAACTCGTACTCCGCAACCGTCATGTCTCCTTATCGCAAGTCGAGGAACTCGCTCTCCTTTCTATCCTTGTAAGATTTATAGTAGTATCTCTCCATCACGATCTCCTTGAAACGCTCCCAAGTCAAAGCGTGTCTCTCTTCCACTGGGCGGATCCTCCAATAACTCTCCCACCAATGGTCGGCATCTTGAACCAGTTGGAATGCTACACAAGCAATCCGTTGTGCATCAGTGCATTCTATCAGCTGGAATATCCTCTCCATCGAACGAAACCACTCCTCAACTACGTCCGGTCCATCACGTCCATTGAAGGTAGCAGACTTGTACCTCCTAAACTGTTCAACTACTTGCGCGGTATTGTTGACCATAGGTTCATAAAGGGGTTCACGTCTCGTAGGCATCTAAAACGGTTGATCTCTCAAGACAAAGAAATTGCTTAACCGATTCTAACAATTCTAGAAACAATCCTAATGAACTTATTCTTACTCAAAACTTCTAAACATATCTCACTAAGCATGCATACTTATCAAGAATCTTAAACATGTCTTCCTAAGCCGTCGTACAACACACATTTTTAAAACTTGCATAACATTTCTTTGAAAAGAACTTTTAAAAGAATTTCTTAAATCTCTTTTTTTACTACTAATGTGGCCCTTCATAACTTTCATAAAATATCTTTCATGACCTTGTCATGCCTCATAAATACATAAATCATGCCTTTGAAATCATAATCTTGAACTTTTGAAAACTTACAAACCTTAGGACTCAGAGATGGCTGCGGCGACGGTGATAGATGGAAATTTCTCTTTTTTATTAAAACTTTTCATGAAATTATCTTATAAAACATTGCATATAATCACATAGAGCACATAGAAATATTTTATTTTGACAAGTCTACAAGAATGTAGACCTGCTTTGATACCATACTGTCACGCCCTAAATTTCTATACATCTCATTGCAACGGAAGTCTTACTTTTTATTTATAATTTGGAAAGTATCTTTTAGAACGTGAACTAACATGCTTGGAGTAATATTTTCTTTTCTTTAAAAACCTTTGGGACAAAATCAGAATATCTTCATGAATTAAACAATGAAATCCTACACTTAAAACACATGCCTTTACTAATAAAATTCTAATGATCATGCGACTTCATTAAGAATAAATATAATTCTCATATAAACCTATCTTAATCCACTATCATACAGCGTATATAACATGAATTAAACATATAATATCATCCCAAAACTTCTTGAACAGCAGAAACATTGAAACACTCGGAAATCATCCAGTGGGTGTATTTATCAAAAACTGGTATGCACAAACAGCCCTCTAATTATTTCAAAATTCTTATTTCTCCAATACTTATCATCTTTACATGCTTTTCATAACCACTAAACACGCCTCCACCGTTTGCCATTCACGCCCTTTACTCAACATAATCTGAAAAAATATTAATTCGGTGAAAAGGGTGAGTAATCATAAAATAGTCACTAAGTGGGGACGTTAGTTCGAAATCTAAATATAAAGGACATTCGTAAATGAAAACATACCAATCATTCACAATCCGTGATAGGACTTAAGTGTATCCAATCTGTGGTATTTTCTGAATACCTTTAACATCTTTGATATAACATAAGAGTATCCCTCTTTGATACTACATAAGTGTATCCCTCTTTGATACTACATAAGAGTATATTTAAAAATCAAAGCATAAATACCACTTTTCACCGTTAAATCTCCACCTTTGTTTTCATTGAAAATAAGGAGATGTGTGTACGTCCAGCCTTGCTATGAACCTTGTGTCGAACCTCTACTGCTCTTCCTCAAACTCTCGAAACTTAATCTCTCTCTCTCTCTCTAAATTCTCAAAAATTTATGTGTTTAAGGGGTGAAAGTATAAGCTGCCGAAAAAATAATGATGAAGGTGTTTTCCTTGATCTTCTATTTATAGGATGAAAATTTGTGAATTGGGCTCTTAAGTGTTGGCCGAAAAATTGGGCTTGAGGGGTATACATTGGAAAAAAAAAAGGATATGGAAAAGAAATCTTGGCTTAAACAAATCTTGGATCAAATCTTGAGAAATATCTTGGGTTAAAACTTGAAAATATATTAAGTCCTCAACACATAGAGTAGGTCTCCCGTGAAATATTGCACGGGTGCAATATATGCCAAAAAAGGAAAATTTTGAAAATTCGTGGGTCAATAGGGTCAAAGTAACAAAATTTGCGGATCTTGAACGGGTCGGGTCGGATTTGGGCAATTTTCAAATTTTAGGATTTTCGCTATACTGTATGAGTAAATTTATGCAACTATAATGTCAAATGTGTATTACTATAAGAACAAATGTTATTTTTTTTACATATATTCATTTATTTTTGTAGAAAACAAACATGTTAATACATTGTAAGATCAATATGTGCATTATTATAAGAAAAAATATTCGTTTTTCATAAATATTTATTGATTTTTATAGAAATTATTAGTTTTTAAGATGTAGTAGCCCACATTTTGTCTTACAGTAGCACACATATATTCATGTGGTATACATTTTGGAATTTCGATAAAATTAATTTTTTAAGATGTAGTAGCTCACATTTTGTCTTACAGTAGCACACATACGTTCATGTGGTATACATTCTGGAATTTCGATAAAATTAATTTTTTAAGATGTAGTAGCACACATTTTGTCTTACAGTAGCACACATTTTATCTTACAGTAGCACATATATGTTCATGTGGTATACATTCTTGGAGTGGCGAGATAGTAACACATGTAAGTTATTATTACATTAGCAACATATTATCAACATAAAACTAATAATAAAATGAAAAATAAATTAAGAAACACATATTTGTTCTTGTAAAAATTGTTTGCCAAAATCGTGATGATTTCCACGCAAGTGAACGTGGTCGTTGTTGTCGTGGCAAGTTAACCAAGTTAAATATCAAACACAGGGAAACGATGCGATATCAAACAAGCATTGAATGTCTACAAAAGGCTAATAGCTAGGAAAGCAAGAAAAGATCAAGGTTTCTATTAACTAAATCGACAAGAAATAGAAATCCTAACTATCACCTCAAAGAAGTGAGCAAGTGTGAAGTGTACATGGAAGTAATCCTACTATGGTTCCACTAGAATCCTATCCATCCTAGCATGCAAAAGATCTCTTAGTGTATTAATCAAGCCAACTAGTGTCTAGATCTCTCTACAACACAAGATAAGGCTCTATTAGGTGTCTAGATCTCTCTACAACTCCTAACACTCCAATTAAGAGGTCTTAGGCTAATATGCAATTCTCATTGATCATACAAGCCAAATATCAAACACTTGGTATGCATAAAGTTCTTATAGCTCAATTCTCATTTCATTGCTAAAACATATAAGCCATACATTCCAATTAAACATCCCAAGCATTCATACAAGTCATTAATAAGAGAACTAATTCAATAAGATCACTAATTCATGCATAAGATTAACAAGAGACTAAATTTACCATAGTATTCATACAACCATGCAACAAGGAATTGGCCCATGGCTAATTGGAAGTACAAATCATCAATTAACATTCTAATCATCATGTATAAGAACTATAACAAGAGAATTAAAAGAAAACTTACCATAAGTGGAAGAAATTGAATACAATCTACAAACCTCCAAAGTGCTAAATCTTGATCCAAAGCTTGAAAACGTAAATTGAACCGTAGAATCGTAACTAAGAACGAGACTAATCTAATGGAGAAAATGGATTAAAGATCCAATGGATGGATCAAAAGTAATTATAGAGAGAAGTATGAAATCTAACTAAGAACCCATTAATAACCTCTAATCTCTCTCTCTCTAAAACTACCTAATGATCTAACTAATGAAGATCTAATGCTTGGAAATTTGATCCTTGAGGTATTTATAGTGCCCACAATGCTTGGTCAAAAATGCCCTTCATTAAATGCGCGAAAAGACGAAACAACCCTTCGAAAATGTGAAATTGTAACCATCGCACGAGTGCAAGCCTATGACAGCACGAGTCTGGCTCGTGTGAGCACTCGTGCGGCTTGATCTCGCCCGAACCAGAGCCTCATCGCATGAGTCCAAGGCAATGGTCGCTCGAGTCTGGCCTTGTGGTCGCTCGAGTCCAGCTTCGGCTTGTGCGATTGATCCTCGACTCCCTCGTTTTCTTCATATCTTGAGTTCTAGAGCTCCGATTGACTCGATTCTTTTTGCGTTGCGACCCTCTCTTTGAACTCTTCGACATGGTATATCATTTGCCTCCATTGGATCAACTCATATTTTCTGGACTTTTATGAACTTGCTCGTCTTTTGCTGATTTTTGCTCGTTTTCACTACAAAACACATTTTCTTGCCACAAAATGGTTAATAGCACAATTTATACCAAATTAGGGTCAAATATGAACATAAACACATCAAAACCATAGAGAAATGGATGCAAAAAAATGCAATTATGACCCTAATCATACCCCCAAACTAGATTGTTGCTCATCCTCGAGCAACGAAGCGGTAAGATAGGGGAATAATTGTATCGATGAAGCATCAAGCACACAATCAAATGCCATATATACATCACCTAATATCATGCAATCTATCAATGTAGTATCATCTCATCAACTATTTACATAACATCAATGCACACAAGATCAAATCAATGAGTCAAAATCATTACTAGATAATGTATCACTCAAGCTCTCAAGTGTATGAGGTTCACTCAACATCACACATAGTACATCCACTACCATAAGCTTGATAAAAGTCTCAAATTCTCCACCACTCGACAAGTAATTCATCATCAAATCAAAGAGGACTTTTTATTTGGTTGTAGTGTTGGCTCTTTGGTAAGGGTGGGATATTTTTGGATAGAAGTGACTATCATACTAGTGGAGCAAGAGGTCAAGATTCTACTTTTAAAAAGATAGGTTGCAAGTGATCAAGTTGCAACACCATTTCAACCACTTAACACTTTTCTTCACACTTCTTCCTTTCAAATATTTTTCAACTTCCTTTCTTTTGCAATTTTGCATCACATCACCAACACATTAGGAACAATAGCTCTTCTTCACATCTTTTCATTCAACACAACTTCCACTTTTTTTTTTTTACATCTTCATCTTTTGTTTCTTTCACTTTTCTTCACCATCTCATCCACCAAGCTTGCTTTCGAAGCACATGTAACCCTCATATCCTCATATAAGCTCCACTAGTAATAGGGAAAATAAGGCTCAAAATGAAGGATAATCAAGCTACATAGGTTGCCAAAGAAAAGGCCAAAGGCACAAAATGGCTAACTATGGAATCAATATCATGGTATGGATAATTTGGCTAAGTGACTCATATACAATCAAAGATGACCTCAAATCATTTTTGACAACTCATTACAAAATGTGATCTCAAACAAGTGTAACATCACCACTTAAATAATACAAAAATGTGATGTGGCACAAGTAGTAATGCTACTAAATAATATATAGAGTATTAAAATACGCCACAAGTTTATACAGCGGAAGGCTTAAAATAAGTACGGCCGTAGCCTTAAATTTTTGCAAATAGCGTTCTAAACGTAAATTTATATAAAACAAAAAGCCACTGCCAGCCGAGTTCATACTCCCACGTCGGGATCCATAACATCTGTAAAAAAAAATAAAAGTAGAAGGGATAAGTGTTTGTAAACACTTATCAGTGAATCTCTTGACAATTGCACAAATTAAAACATCAATGTTTATAACATGTGGGCCCCCGGGATTTCAGCGGGTATCTCTGGGTGGTGCGACCAACCCGTGGTGCCGGGGCGACCGGACTATCTCAGTTGCCACCATTTAGGTGGACTATCTCAAACTCAGGGCCAGTCGATAGCGGGCCAGACTCAAATATTTAACATTCAACATTTAATAAATGCAATTGTAAATGAAAGTAACACTCTATGAAGAGTGAAGTGATTCCCCACCTTGTAGATTTGTTACTTATCCCTTCACTTTTAAATAAATCACGAAATTCACATATCAACATCTTTCATATGATATACACATAAAATTTCAATTTTAGTCTCAATACATATTCAAAAGTTGTATCAAAGATCATAAGTATCAATTAAGCATGTATAATTATCAAATAACATGTCCTAAAGAATATCGACCGTAAAATATAAACGGACTATTTCGAACAATTCGTACATAATTTCAGTTTCTGCAACGATCAATTAAAAATTCATATAAAATAAACTACTTTCCCAAAAATTCTAAAATTTTAACCACATAAACACAACTTAATTTAGTTTAATATCATAATTTTTAATTTCTGAAATTCCTTACTAAACGCTACAATTTTTACGAAGAACAAACTAGTAACAATTTCTGACCCCTTAACAAAGAAAATTCACCATAAATCAATCATAAGTCCAATACCTTTGATATTTTAACTATAAATTCCCAACTTTATTTAGTTTATCACTGTACTTTGAATTTTTATAAAAACCTAACCGATTATGTTTTAATACTAGAAAACTTTTACTATTTCGGTTATAGAGTTCAAAAAACCTAGTTCATCTTTGAAAAATCACCAAAACTCTAATATTACTCCAATAGCTACGAAATTTTAATCATAATTTCGATAATCAGTATATTATCACATAAATTATTTTCAGAATTTTTCACTGCATCAATAGGTCAGAATGAATTTTTAAACGAAACTTGGTCCAGATTTCGTTTTTTATGCATACATGATGATCATCTCAACATAACTTCAAATTTATTCACACAATTTCATGTTTTCCAAGTTATGAACATAAATAACTCATAAATAAACATGTTTAAGTTCATACCTTGTGAAAGAATGAATTAAAACATGAAATACATGAAGAGAACATTATATAACATCACAATCACTTGATTTCAAACTTCTATCATCTCTTTCTTAATTTCCTATAACCTAATCATGACCCTATCTTAATCATTACTTAAACATGAAGTTAAGAAGCTTACCTAAGTGTTGATGGATTGAAATCTCTTCTCCTCTTCTTTCTTGGAAACTCAAGGTTAGTATGTATGTTTGTGTGTTTTTCTCATAGTTCAAAAGTGAAGATGTAGAGCCCTATTTATAGGTAATTTTGGACATGTCTTGAGGCTTCTAAAATTCTCTAAATCCTTCTACTTAACCTCCAAGTAAGGAGGTTTAAGGAGGTGATGTGTAATGTTTAGGTAATCACTTAGGTCATGCTTATGTCATGGCTTATGTAATAATTTTGACTTTCTTAAAATCCTAAAGTATATTAAAGTTCTCTTAAGGTTCTAAATTAATTACAAAGTCTATATATTAATTCTATAAAATATCAAGTAAACATTACACAAATTGTTTCTTAAGGAAAGTTTCATTTTATCACTTATATCTTATGAATAAATTACTAAAATTAAAAACTACATTTAATCTTAAGTTAAATACTTTAAGAGACAAATAAAGAGCATATAAAAATTCTAAAATCTCGAGAATAAACATATATCGAGCAAATAATAAATTAATAGCAAGTATCGAACAATTAAACATATAATTGTGCCCATGCATAAATTCAAATATAAATGTGTCATATAAGCTCATAGAATATCACAAAATATTTAGTGAAGCAAATATGGACATAGAAACTTGGGGTATTGCAGTCTACCCCCCTAAAATAAATTTCGTCCTCGAAATTTCAAGTTTTACCGTAATTACTGAGGTAGGGGTACTTTGTTAAGACTTTGTCTTCTCTTTCCCAAGTGGCTTCTTCCTTTCCATGTTTATTCCACTGGACCTTAATCATTGGAATATCTCGATTTCTCAATCTATGAAGTTTTCTGTCAAGTATGGCTATAGGAACTTTCTCATAGGTTAGGTTGGTATCGATTTCTAGTTCAGGTTGGTTTACTATGTGGGTAGGGTCAGGTATTTACTTCCGAAGCATAGAAATATGGAATACATTGTGTACTCCTGCCAAGGCTGGTGGTAATGCTACCCTGTAAGCTAAATCCCCAACTCGTTCCAAAATTTCATAAGGTCCAATGAATCTGGGTTTTAACTTTCCTCTTTTCCCGAATTGGAAAATTCCCTTCATTGGTGATACCTTTAAAAATACTTTGTCTCCGACCTCAAAGCTCAATTCTTTCCTTCGTCTATCGGCATATGCTTTCTGTCTATTTTGAGCTGCTTGCATTCTTTCTTTGATTTTCTTTACTACCTTAGTAGTCTCTTCGATCAATTCTGGTCCTAGTAACCTCTTTTCTTCAATTTCATCCCAACACAGTGGAGATCTGCACTTTCTTCCGTATAATGCTTCGTATGGTGCCATTTTAATTGTAGTCTGATAACTGTTGTTATAAGCCAATTCCACCAAAGGCAAATATCTTTCCCAACTTCCTCCAATATCAATAATGCAAGCTCTTAACATATCTTACAGAGTTTGAATTGTTCGTTCTGTTTGACCATCTGTTTGGGGGTGAAAGGTTGTACTAAACTCCAATTTAGTGCCCATTGCCTCTTGAAAACTGTGCCAGAATTTTGATGTAAATCGTGAATCTCTATCTGACACAATAGAAATTGGAACTCCATGTAACTGGACAATTTCTTTGATATAAATATGAGCCAGCTTGTCCAATGTAAATGTCATCTTTATTGGTAAGAAAAGTGCTGTTTTGGTCAATCTGTCAACAATTACCCAAATAGATGTAACATACATTTGCAGTAACACACATTTACTCTAATTGTAATACACATTTACTCTAGATGTAACACACATTTGCAGTAACACAAATTTACTCCAATTGTAACATAAATTTGCAGTAATACATATTTACTCTAATTGTAACACATATTTGTTCCTCAATTTGTGTTATTATATGAGCATATATGTGTTACTATAGGATAAAATGTATTTTTATTAAGAATAAATATGTGTTACATATACAATGTAACATATACATGTGTTACATTGTATGAAAAATATTTACTTCTACAAAAATAAATGAATATGTGTAGAAAACAACATTTAATCTGGTTGTAACACACGTTTTGCCTTAAAGTAACATGAATTTGCCCCAACTGTAACATATGTGGGAGCGAAAATCACAAGCTAAGCGAATTTTGGAAAAAAATACTCAAATTTGACCCGACCCGATTTAGACCCGCGAATTTTTAAAAATGGATATTTCTACGGATCTTAAATCAGTAGAAATTTGTATATAAGTGTTTGTCTTTTATATATTCATATTGATATGGAAATATTAGTATCTATTTTTCCATAGCAAAAAGTAATTTTAGTGTTCGAAGCAGAATCTAATCATCTAACAAAATTAACCCAGAGATTAGAAATGAATATCAGATACAACCATAATTGCTAAAATAAGATCCTTGTGGTGATAAGGAAATAAGAAATGAAGTGATAATATCATCTCTCCAAGAGGTTTTTTTTAATAATATCTCGCTCTGATCCAGAGTTCTGATTCTATAATGAATGGTTGATTGGATAACAAGAAAGAATAGGATATTTCTAAAATTACTTAAATAATATACGGATAATGACATGAAAAAGGGAATCATCCCTGTACTAACAAATCTAAAAAAGTCACTTGGCACAAGGTGAATACTCAGTAGAGTGGTCCCCAACAACGGTTAGGGCTACCATCTCTGAAATGACTTCTATGCCCTTGGCGAAATGGAGAAAGTATATAAAGCATTTTTCCTTCTTTCTTAAGCAGACATACTCATATTCAAAAATATATGTTCATAGTTCTACCATTATTATTGATTTTACTGACTTGGACGTCGGAGGATCAACGCCAGATCATCTCCGGCTTGATTTTGTGAAGATAACCTGGAGCTTCGTATTATTTTTTAAGAGCATGTATTATTTGTTACATTATGATCCATTCAAGTTGTCATTATTGAGCGCATTATTTCCGCTCATATCAACTGGCACTGTCTGTGGGAAAATTTGGGCTTTAGCGTGAGTTTGCCCTCTGAAATTTATTTTAGAAACAAGAAATGGTCTTGATTTCTATCTACTTTCAACGAAGAAGAGTAAATTCTACCTATTACCTTGGGTAAGATGAGCAAATGTTGTGGTTGTGTGCATTGGAGTATTTCAACTATGGTTCGTCTAACAACTTATAAATCCTAGCATGCATAAGATCACTTAATGTAGTACTCAAGTCTAGAGACTCTATCAAGTGGTTAGATCTACAACACCTAATACTCCATTTGAGAGGTTCTTAGCTCCTAAGCAATTCCCATTGACATAAAAGCAACAACACAAACACTTGGTGTTCACAAATCTCAATTAAGAACTTTCATGAATTAACTCAATTCTCATGTGTTGCTAACTCAAATAGGCTCAAAACATCCATATGCATACACCTAGAGTTCAATTAATCATCAAATTAGAGAATTAATCCATCAAGATCACTCATTCATGCATAGGAGTAACAAGCTATCAAACTACACCATAGTATTCATACACCAATGCAACAAGTATATTAGCCCAATGGCTATCTGGCAACTAACTACTACAATTAAGCTAAGAACATTCATGATTAACACTAATATGAAAGAAATTATGAAGATACTTTCCAATTGTTGAAGAAATTGAAGAAAAATCAAAATACCTCCTATGAATATCTCTCAATCCGGAAATCCAAATGCTAAATCCTACTGTACAAATTTAGAGAATTCAATGGGGAATCTATTACAACAAACAGATTAACGATCTAATGGCAGGATCAAAAGTAATCAAAGAGAGAGATTGAAAATTAACTTCTAACCCAAATGATAACTACCTCTAATCTCTCTCTAAACTATGAAGTAAGTAAAAATGAAGAGAACTCCCTTCAAAATATGATCCTTGAGGTATATATAGTGCTCACATCATTAAGACTCAATTGCCCTTCATTAAATGCACGAAAAGATGACTTTGCCCCTTGAATTAGCAAAAAATCGGACTGCCGCTCAGACATAGTTGTGGTCATGCTAGAAGAAGCTTGGTCGAGCGGAATGGATTAGGTCGAGCCATAGTCCGGCGCTCTAATAGACCTGATCCGCTCGACTAGTCGTAGTCCATCGCTCGATCAATGCCTTGCTGGCACTCGATCATTTCACAAACTCCGACGTCCATTTTTTACTTTTTTTGTTTCGATCCTATGACTCATCCAAGCTTCCTAGGGTCTTCCTCTTAATCATTTAAGCTTCCCCAAGTGCTCGGATCACTTTATTTCGTCGTCCTAATCGTGATTTCCTTGATTTTTCCTGAATTAACCTATAAACACAACTTTCTTGCACAAAAGGGTGAATAACACAATGTATAGCATATTATGGTCAATAATGCACATAAACTACTGACTATCATGCTAGAATAGACCGAATATGATGCAACTATTACCCTAATCACACCCTCAAACAAGATTGTTGCACGACCTCGGGCAACGAAGCGATAAGATAAGGGGAGTAATTGTATCAATGAGCAACTAATACATAATTAAATGCCATGTATACATCACCTAATATCATCCACATCTATCAATGTAGTACCATCTAATCAACCATCTACACAAACTTAATGCACACATGATCAAATCAATGAGTCAAGATCCTCACTAGAAAGTGTATAGCTCAACCCTCAAGTGTATGAGGTGCACTCTTAACATCACACAAAGTACATTCACTACCATAAGCTTGGCAAGAGTCTCAAGTTCTCCACCACTGATTAGACAATTCGTTCACAAATCAATGAGGACTTTCTTAAGGTTGTAGTGTTGGCTCTGTTGGGGAATTATGCGCGGATCTATTCGGGTTATATGCTAAATACCAATTTAAGCCTACAACTAATATCATGATTTAAATAAAATTAAATCAAATAGTTGAACACCCAACAACAGGTTTGCATGTAAAACATATGAATATATAAAATCACATAAATCTCTACACATGCGGAACTAAGGGTTTAAGTGAATTATACCTCTTGATGACAAAATCTTGAAAGACTCATTTCCGGTGCTCACGATCAATTTGATCAACCCAATAAACCTTCTCAAATATTCCCTTGCCCTTGCTCGTACACCCGGTGGGAGGCTACACGAACAATTACAACATAAGGAAAAAGAAAAATATTTTTGTTGCACAATAACATGTAATTTTCAAAAATTACACCTTCAAGATTGATGTTCCTGATGTCTTATATCATCTCATATTTATAATGAGAATGTAAGATCTTGAATATCTTGAATATCAAATATGCTAAATCTTGATTATCATGAATATCAAATATATTCTAATCTTGATAATCTTGAATATCAAATATTCCAAATCTTGATTATCATAAATATCAAATATTCTAATCTTGATAATCTAGAATATCAAATATTCCAAATCTTGATTATCATGAATATATAAATATTCTAATCTTGATTTTCTTGAATATTAAATATTCTATTCTTAATATTTCTATTATATAATTTTTGAAAATCCTACTATATATTTTAATTCAATGAGGTCTTGATTTTATTAGATATTCTTGTATTCAAAGTACATATCTATTTTCCATAAAATCTCTCATGAATTTAACACATAAAATTTTCAAAATTAATAAAACTAATTGGGCTCAAATTTGTTTTTTTTTTTCATCACCTTGTTCATTGTTAGACATTTAATTGGGCTACTTGAGGGGCCTTTAGGAGAATTAAGATTGGACATCCTAATGTGCCTAGAATTCTAACATTGAGCCCAATGTCATTCAACCAATTAACATTAATCTCACTCCACTATAGGATTAATGTTGCACTATCCATCTTAACCCATATTATGGCTCCGGTCATTATTTCCTGTGTTAAGATTCTCTTGTCCGTTAATTAATCAAGACACTGAACGCTTTAATTAATTTTACATCTTAACCTTGGAGTAAGGATAACTCTTCTTTATCATCATACTAGAAACAAATTCCACTTGCAAGATTTAGTATGACGAACGTTTCGAGCCCACCAAGGGGACTAATCATGCAAGACTCTCCAAGCACACGTTCCCCTGTATTAAATCTTAGCAACTGTCATATTCTCAATGATGTCGCCCAAGATGCAAAGTGTTGAATCTCATTAACTCTCTACCCATAACAAATTAAAGCGCCACACACGGATTACAAACAGTCCTATTTAAGGGACATATGTTTAGAAATGAACGACCACTGAGGTCTAATTCTTCATCCCATAAATCAGTACGGAAGAATTACCTCTCTGTAGGTCCTCTTCAATGCATCATCATGCACTAGTGCAATCCCTTGGTCAAGATAAGCCAATCTAGGATCTACACATCAACCGTTTACCAATGGGGTGTTCAAATCCCATCTAGGTTGTGAATTTAGTACTTGTTACAAGACACTGATAATGTGATCTTGTTGTGAGTTATCCGGGGATCACCATATTTATCTATAGTGTAACTTGTACTATTATATTTGAACGGATTGCAATAGATAAATAACATTCATATTATATAAAGCACAGTGATAAAAGATTTATTTCAGATAAAGCTCAAAGATTCAGTTTAGTTATACAAAGTAAAAACATACTTTCTAGTATAACCCTAACAATCTCCCACTTATACTCAAAGTCTGCTTTTTAGTATACTACAACATGTCTATGTCTTGTACATGTCCTAATAATTTCTCCCACTTATACTCAAAGCAGATTGACAACATACTTGACACCCATTCCTCCCATATGTCTCTCGAATGTACATAGAGGTAGACACTTTGTGAGAGGATTAACCAGATCGTCTTCCTATGCGATCTTTGCCATCTCTTAATCTCCACTCTTAATGATTTCTCGTCTAAGATGGTATATCCTTAAATGTTTTTGTTGGCCTTGTGGACTCTTGGTTCCCTTGAATTTGCAACTGCCCTAGCTTTACAATGCTAGACAAATTCGGAATTTTATCCAAGTCCACTTAGAAGATCTTGAGCTAAACCGATTCCTTCACTGCTCCATAAGCAGTTACTTATTCGGCTTCCATGGTAGAATCAGTGATGCATACTTCACAATATCATGGCTCCTTCCCCAAATTAAACACATTACCCAAGGTAGGTCTATATGGAATTTACATCTGATTGGAAATCCGAGTCTGAATAATCGACGGAGATTAGACTATCTGACTGATAAACCAACATTCTATCTCGAGTTCTCTTGAGATATTTCAGAATATTTTTAACAGCCATCCAATGCCCTTTCCCGGAGTTACTTTGATATCGTGCTATCATGCCCACGGCAAAGAAGATATTCGTTCTCGTACATAACATTGTATACATGACGCTTCCAACTGCCGAAGCATATGGGATGCCTTTCATGCAATCTATGTCTTCTTGTGTCTTCGGACACATCTCTTTTGATAGATGAATTCCATTCCTAAAAGGTACAAAACCTTTCTTGGATTTCTACATGCTGAACCGTTTCAAAATAGTGTCTATGTATGAAGCTTACGATAAGCCAATTATTCTTTTCTTGCGATCTCGAGTAATCTTGATCCCTAAGATATGACCGGCTTCCCCTAATTCCTTCATATCAAACTGATTTGATGACCATACCCTTACATCTGATAACACTGCTCATTGTTTCCAATGAGCAAAATGTCGTCTACGTATAGTATCAAAAATACCACGTGATTTCCGACACACAACTCTCAAACTCATTTTGATCAAAACCATAATATTTTATTACTTGATCAAAACATTGATTCCAAGCTCGCGATGCTTGCTTAAGTCCATAGATTGACCTCTTAAGCTTGCATACAAGGTGCTATTGACCTTTTTCTATAAAACCTTCGAGTTGGCGCATATAGATATCTTCTTCAAGACTTCCATTAAAGAAAGCTGTCTTGACATCCATTTGCATAGACCCCATCTCGGATTTCATTGTTGTTTGCCAAGAATCTGCATCCTTATCTTGGAGTGCTTCGTTGTATGTCCATGGGTCTAATTCATCTTCCAGGGGACCAAGTCAGACGACTTTCCCACAAACATGAATTTCTCGGGTAGTCTCACAATCCTCCCACTACGACGAGGCTCCGGTTGTTTTGGTGTGTAGCGTGGTACATCAATTTGTACCTTTGGTATAGAATTAAGTCATTTTATCTCATCTAAGGTAATCTCACTTTTGGGCTTCCTATTGTTCATATAGTCTTCTTCCAAGAACTTAGAATGCGTACTAATTCCGATTCTTTGGTCCTTGAGACTATAGAACATATCCCCTTTTGTTCCTCTAGAGTATCTTACATAAAATCTCAATTCCGAATGAGGATCCAATTGTCCAGCTTCTTTATCCAACACATATACCGGACACCCCCAGATTCTTATGTGTCTCAAACTAGGCTTACACTCGGTCCACAATTCTGTAGGGGTTTTAGGAATCGATTTGGATGACACTATGTTTAGAATGTGAGCCGCTGTTTCCAAGGCATAGCCCGAAAATGACTTGGGTAACTCCGAATAACTCATCATGGTTTTGATCATCTCTAAAAGAGTTCGATTTCTTCGTTCCGCAACCCTATTTTGTTGAGGGGTACAGGGTTCGGTAAATTGGGATACAATCCCTTCTCTAGACAAGTAGGTCAAAAAATTCATTGTTGAGGTATTCGCCCCCACGATCTGATTGTAGAAACTTGACACTTTTTCCCCTATGTTTCTCGGCCTCGGCTTTGAACTCTTTGAATTTATCAAAGGTTTTCGATTTGTGCCGCATAAGGTAAACGTACCCATATCTTGAGTAGTCATCCGCAAATGTTACGAAATACTCAAAACTTCCTCTAGCTTGAACCGACATTGTCCCACATATGTCAGTGTGAACGATTTCCAACACTTCACTAGCTCTATTCCCCTTGGCCCCGAAGGCCCTCTTAGTTATTTTCCCCACTAAACAAGATTCACACGTTGGAAACGACTCAACCTGGAGACACTCCAACGAGCCATCCGCCACCAAACTTTGAATTCTTTTTAGATTAATATGTCCAAGTCTTAGATGCACTAGAAGTGTTACGTTCACGGTTGAAGAAATCTTTCTTTTCTTAAAAATGGTCGATGTGTTATAATAAGCATTTTGCGTTTGGTGTGCACTTTTAATAGTATAAAGATTATTCACTAATGTTCCCGAACAAATGAACTCATCATTTCAAAAAATAACAACCATATTAAAAGAAACTAAGTATCCATCAATGTACAATTTAGAAACCGAAATTAAATTCTTCCTAAAAATGGGAACATAAAGAACATCTTTTAAAATTAAAATTCTATCTTCAAAAAATAGGTGCATGTCTCCCACTGCGACAGCCTCTACCCTCGTAGCATCACCCAATGTGATGAGAATCTCATTCGCACTAAGTTGCCGGGTTTTTCGGTACCCCTGTAAAGTGAAACATAGATGATCAGTGGCACCCGTATCCACTACCCACGAATGGGAAGCATATGCCGCTAAACAAGTTTCAACAACAAGTGCAAGAGAATTACCTCTCTTCCCTGCCTTCTTTGGCTTGGGACAAGCCGTCCCCCAATGTCCTTTCTCACCGCAGTTGAAATACTTCCCTTTAGTAGCTTTCTTGACACCTCCCTCATTGGTTACCTTACTCTTTGCTTAGTTCGGACCTTTGGTCATTTTCTTTTTCTTCCCATCTTTTGGTACGGAGTAGTCGGACTGCTTGCCGCCAAGACTTGAGTTTGGTGTCCCATGAGTGTCTTCGCTGATACCAAAGCTTGCAAGAGCTGTGCCAACGCGAACTTTTGATTATTCATCATATAGTTCAAGTGGAACTGCTCAAAGCTTTTCGGTGGAGAATGGAGAACGAAATTAACTTGCGTTTCCGCATCATATTCCGTTCCAAGTACCTCTAACTTGTTTAGGTAGCCCATCATCTTGAGAACGTGATCCTTACGGGTGTTCCCTCCACCATTTTCAGCGATAACATGTCTTGCATGATGATTTGCCTAGCCGTACGATTCTTATGAGCGAACATTTCCTTAAGATTTAACATCATATCAGAAGCAGATTCCATCTCATGGTGTTGATGTTGCAACACATCTGACATTGAAGCTAAGATGGTGCACCTAGCCATTTCATCGGATTTCATCCACTCCCTTTGATATTCCTTTTCGGCATCATCCGCATCATCTGTAGGCGTGGGGGGCTTTGGTGTGTCGAGAACACAGTTATGTTGTTGTGCGGTAAGGACAATAAATAAGTGACGTTTCCAATCAACATAATTATCACCTTCCAATTTGTTATCTTTAAGTATTGTAAACAGTGTATTAAAAGGAGACAACATGCTGAACTGAAATAAAACATACATTGCATCAATACATACATCGATTCGCAATGATTATCACAAATTTCGATCATGCTTTATATTAAAATCTAAAAAGAAATATACAACATTAATCGGTTGACATCTTAAAATAGTTCACATAAACCACGATGAGTGTGGATGTTTATTCAAACACATTTAAGCAAGTTACAAACAAGAACAGTTACAAACTTTTAATTTAAAAAATTAATAGTCGGCTCTCACTTGACCATATAAAATTGGTAGGGACTCCAATGGGGAGTAATAAAATGCCAATTTTATACCTAAGTATTAACCATGATTAAATACATGATTATTACTTCGTTTTGAATAAGCCACTCGATGGAAGGGTCAATACCGCCACTAATAATAATCCACAATCATCCTTTTGGGAATTCGTTCATGTGAACTTATCATTTGGCCTATCCGATTGGGAGAAAGTCGCTTGCCAATGCGTAGCCAAAAGACTTCACAAACAAATAAATCATGGAGGCCAAATAATGCAATTTTATTATCTAGACTAAAATTACGAATTATATTTATTAACATACTTAGTAATTTTCGGAGTTGAGATTTTTCATCACGACATTCATGCAATCAAATATTTAATCAAATTGAATAAATAAAGCATACATCAAAACAAATTAAACAAATTGGCACATTATATCCAATTGTCATGGTTTAATTTCTCATTTTGACTACGAGATATCGTAATCACCGTTCGTCTTCAAGCTTTATCATCCAACTCGATTAAGCTCCCACTCGACCGGAACAAAATTACAAATTTGTCATCGGGCTTTAAAATCTCCATCCTTCGTCTTCGATATCGGTTACAATTTATTTATATAAAAATAAATAAATAAACCTATCGTCTAGACTAGTTTATTACATAAAAATATCCTAGTCTACCCGTGGATTTTCTCATGGGAAAAACAATCGGAAGGAATCGAATTTTAAAACCGCATCATCAAACATACATGTAAAAAAAAAAAATTAAATACCATGACTATTAGATACCTGCAAAAAATATCTAGCAATTCTACTATCCAATTTTCAAATTTAATATTAAACACTTAAATTACAAATTTAACGTATAGAGCTCGAAACCGGCTTTGATACCAGTTGTTGGGGAATTATGCGCGGATCTATTCGGGTTATACGCTAAATATAAATTTAAGCCTACAACTAATATCATGATTTAGACAAAATTAAATCAAATAGTTGAACACCCAACAATAGGTTTGCATGAAAAACATATGAATATATAAAATCACATAAATCCCTACACATGCGGAACTAAGGGGTTTAAGTGAATTATACCTCTTGATGACAAAATCTTAAGAGACTCGCTTCCGGTGCTCACGATCAATTTGATCAACCCAATAAGCCTTCTCAAGTATTCCCTTGCCCTTGCTCGTACTCCTGGTGGGAGGCCACACAAACAATTACAACACAAGAAAAAAGAAAAATATATTTCTTGTCCAATAACATGTAATTTTTGAAAATTACACCTTCAAGATTGATGTTCCTGATGTCTTGTATCATCTCATATTTATAATGAGAATGCAAGATCTTGAATATCTTGAATATCAAATATTCCAAATCTTGATTATCATGAATATCAAATATTCTAATCTTGATAATCTTGAATATCAAATATTCCAAATCTTGATTATTATGAATATCAAATATTCTAATCTTGATAATCTTGAATATCAAATATTCCAAATCTTGATTATCATGAATATCAAAATATTCTAATCTTGATTTTTTTGAATATCAAATACTCTATTCTTGATATTTTTATTATATAATTTTCAAAAATCATACTATATATATTTTAATTCAACGAGGTAGATTTATATGGAATTTATATCTGATTGGAAATCCGAGTCCGAATAATCGACGGGGATTAGACTATCTGACTGATAAACCAACATTCTATCTCGAGTTCTCTTGAGATATTTCAGAATGTTTTTAACAGCCACCCAATGCTCTTTCCCGGGATTACTTTGATATCTTGTTGTCATGCCCATTACAAAGCAGATATTCGGTCTCATACACTTCATAGCATACATGAGGCTTCCAACTGCGAAGCATATGGGATGCCTTTCATGCAATCTATCTCTTCTTGTGTCTTTGGACACATTTCTTTCGATAGATTAATTCCATGCCTAAAAGGTACAAAATCTTTCTTGGAATTTTTCATGCTGAACCGTTTCAAAACAGTGTCTATGTATGAAGCTTGTGATAAACCGATCATTCTTTTCTTGCAATCTCGAGTAATCTTGATCCCTAAGACATGACCGGCTTCCCCTAAGTCCTTCATATAAAACTAATTGGACAACCATACCCATACGTCTGATAACACTGCTACATTGTTTCCAATGAGAAAAATGTCGTCTACGTATAGTATCAAGAATACCACGGTAGTTCCGACACACTTTTTGGACAGACAACTCTCAAACTCATTTTGATTAAAACCATAAGATTTTATAACTTAATCAAAACATAGAATTCAAGCTTGCGATGCTTGCTTATGTCCGTAGATAGACCTCTTAAGCTTGCATACAAGGTGCTCTTGGCCTTTTTCAATAAAGCCTTCGGGTTGATACATATAGATTTCTTCTTCAAAACTTCCATTAAGGAAAGCTGTCTTGACATCCATTTGCATAGACCCCATCTCGGCTTTCATTGCTGTTTGCCAAGAATCTGCATCCTTCTCTTGGAGTGCTTCGTCGTATGTCCATGGGTCTAATTCATCTTCCCCGGGGACCAAATCAGATGACTCTCCCACGAACATGAATATCTCGGGTTATCTCACAATCCTCCTACTACGACGAGGCTACGGTTGTGTTGGTGTGTAGCGTGGTACATCAACTTGTACCTTTGGTATAGGATTAGACCCTTTTATTTCATCTAAGGTAATCTCACTTTTGGGCTTTATATTGTTCACATAGTCTTCTTCCAAGAACTTAGAATGCGTACTAATTACGATTCTTTGGTCCTTGGGACTATAGAACATACCCCCTTTCGTTCCTCTAGGGTATCCTACAAACAATCTCAATTCCGAACGTGGATCCAATTTTCTGGCTTCCTTGTCCAACACATATGTCGGACACCCCTAAATTCTTATGTGTCTCAAACTAGGCTTACGCCCGGTCCACAATTTTGTAGGGGTTTTAGAAACCAATTTGGATGGCACCAAGTTTTGAATGTGAGTCGCTGTTTCCAAGGTATAGCCCCAAAACGACTTGGGAAGCTCCAAATAACTCATCATGGATCTGATCATCTCTAAAAGAGTTATATTTCTTCATTCCGCAACCCCATTTTGTTGAGGGGTACCGGGTGCGGTCAATTGGGGTACAATCCCTTCACTTGACAAGTAGGTCAAAAATTCATTGCAGAGGTATTCACCCCCACGATCCGATCGTAGGAACTTGAGGCTCTTTCCCCTATGTTTCTCGGCCTCGGCTTTAAACTCTTTGAATTTATCAAAGGTTTCCAATTTGTGCCGCATAAGGTAAACAGACCCATATATTGAGTAATCATCCGTAAAAGTTACGAAATACTCAAAACCTTCTCTAGCTTGAACCGACATTGGCCCACATACGTCAGTGTGAACGATTTCCATTACTTCACTAGCTCTATTCCCCTTGGCCCCGAAGGCCCTCTTAGTCATTTTCCCCTCTAAACAAGATTCACACGTTGGAAACGGCTTAACATGGAGAGATTCCAATGAGCCATCCGCCACCAACCTTTGAATTCTTTTTAGATTAATATGACCAAGTCTTAGATGCCATAGAAGTGTTTTGTTCACGGTTGAAGAAAATTTTGTTTTCTTAGAAATAGTCGATGTGTTATAAGAAGCATTTTGTGTGTGCTGTGCACTTTTAATAGTATAAAGATTATTCACCAATTTTCCCGAATAGATGAACTCATCGTTTCAAAAAATAACAACCATTTTATTAAAGGAAACTGAGTATCCATAAAAGTACAATTTAGAAATTAAAATTAAATTCTTCCTAAAACTGGGAACATAAAGAACATCTTTTAAAATTAAAACTCTATCTTCAAAAAATAGATGCACGTCTCCAACTGCGACAACCGCTATCCTCGTAGCATCGCCCAATGTGATGAGGATCTTATTCGCACTATGTTGATAGGTTTTTCGGAACCCCTGTAAAGTGAAACATACATGATCAGTGGCTCTCGTAACCAGTTCCCACGAATAGGAAGCATACGCCACTAAACAAGTTTCAACAACAAGTGCATGAGAATTACCTTTCTTCCCGGCCTACTTTGGCTTAGGACAGGCAGTCCTCCAATGACCTTTCTCACCGCAGTTGAAACACTTCCCTTTGGTAGCTTTCTTGATACCTCCCTCATTTGTTACCTTACTCTTAGCTTGGTTTGGGCCTTTGGTCTTTTTCTTCTTTTTCCGACCTTTTGGTGCAGAAGAAGTCGTACCACTTGCCACCAAGATTTAAGTTTGGTGTCTATGAGTGTCTCCGCAAATGCCAAAGCTTGCAAGAGTTGTGCCAATGTGAACTATTGATTATTCATCATATAGTTCAATTGGAACTGGTCAAATTTTTTCGGTAGAGAATGAACGAAATCAATTTGCGTTTCCGCATCATGTTCCGCTCCAAGTACCTCTAACTTGTTGAGGTAGCCCATCATTTTGAGAACGTGATCCCTTACGAGCGTTCCCTCCACCATTTTCAGTGATAACATGTCTCGCATGGTGATTTGCTTAGCCGTACGATTCTGATGAGCAAACATTTCCTTAAGGTTTAGCATCATATCAGAGGCGGAATCCATGTCTTGGTGTTGGTGTTGCAACACATCTGACATTGAAGCCAAGATGGTACACCTAGTCATTTCATCGGATTTCATTGACTCCCTATGATATTCCCTTTCGGCGTTATCCGTATCATCCGTAGGCGTAAGGGGCTTTGGTGTGTCTAGTACCCATTTGTGTTGTTGTGCGGTAAGGACAATAAAAAAGTGACGTTTCTAATCAACATAAGTTTCACCTTCCAATTTGTTATCTTTAAGTATTGTAAATAGTGGGTTAAAAGGAGACGACATGCTGAACTGAAATAAAATATACATTGTATCAATACATACATCGATTCGCAAAGATTATCACAAATTTCAATCACGCTTTATATTAAAATCTCAAAAAAAATATATAGCATAAATCGGCCGACATCTTAAAACAGTTCACATAAGCCACGATGAGTGTGGACGTTTATGCAAACACATTTAAACAAGTTACAAATAAGAACAGTTACAAACTTTTATTTTCAAAAATTAATAGTCGGCTCCCATCGTTAGGGACTCTGATGGGGAGTAATAAAATGCCAATTTTATACCTAAGTATAAACCATGATTAATACAGGATTATTACTTCATTTTGAATAAGCCACTCGATGGGAGGGTCAGTACCGCCACTAATAATAATCCACAATCATCCTTCTGGGAATTTGTTCATGTGAACTTATCTTTTGGCCTATCCGATAGGGAGAAAGGCGCTTGCCAATGCATAGCCAAAAGACTTCACAAACAAATAAATCATGGAGGACAAATAATTCAATTTTATTATCTAGAATAAAATACCGAATTATATTTAAAACACACTTAGTAATTTTTGGAGTTGAAATTTTCATCACGATATTCATGCAATTGAATATTTAATCAAATTAAATTAATAAAGCCTGTATCAAAAAAATTAAACAAATTGGCACGTTATATCCAATTGTCATGGTTTAATTTCTCGTTTTGACTACGAGATATCATAATCATCGTTCGCCTACAAGCTTTATCGTCCGTCTAGATTAAGCTCCCACTCGACCGCAACAAAATTACAACAACTTTGTCTCCAGGCTTTAAAATCTCCGTTCTTCATCTTCGATATTGGTTACAATTTATTTACTAAAATTAAATAAACCTATCATTTAGACTAGTCTATTACAAAAAAATATTCTAGTCTACCCGTGGATTTTCTCACGGGAAAAATTATCCGAACGAATCGGATTTTAAAAGCGCATCATCATACATGCATGCATAAAAAATTATTAAATACTATGACAATTGGATACATGAAAAGAAGATCTAGCAATTCTACTATCCAATTTTCAAATTTAATATCTAACAGTTAAATTATAATAAACGTATAGAGCCCAAAACCGGGTCTGATACCAGTTGTTGGGGAATTACGCGGATCTATTCGGGATTTATGCTAAATACAAATTTAAGCCCACAATTAATATCATTACTTAAACATAATTAAATCAAATAATGTATACCTAACAACAGGCTTCGCATGCAAAACATATTAACATATAAAATCAAATAATATCCTACACATGCGGAACTAAGGGATTTAGTGAATTATACTTCCTGATGAAAAGGCAGTTTTTGAGACAAAAGACGTCCTTTTGAGATGCTTTATCTACTTAAACGCCCTATGTTCTAACTCCAAGCAATCAACTTGATCAACCCAACAAGCCTTCTCAAGTATTCCATTGTCCTTATTCGTACACACGGTGAGAGGCCACACGAATAATTTAAACATAAGGAAAAAGAATAATTTTGTTGCCCAACACCCTATAATTTTTGAAAATTATAGGCTTCAATAATGAATCAATTGGAGTCTTGTATCATTTCATATTTATAATGAGAATACAAGATCTTGAATATCTAATGTTTCAAATCTTGGTTATCATGAATATCAAATATTCTAATCTTGAATATTAAATTTTCAATTCTTGATATTTCTTTTACATAATTTTTGAAAAAAATACTTTTATATTTAATTCCATGAGATCTGGATTTTATTAGATATTCTTGTATTCAAAATACATATCTATTTTCCATAAAATACTCTCATGAATTTCACATATTATTTTCAAAAATTACAAAATAATTTGTGCTCAAAATAT
This sequence comes from Prunella vulgaris, assembly GCA_026898435.1. Lineage (NCBI taxonomy): Eukaryota > Viridiplantae > Streptophyta > Magnoliopsida > Lamiales > Lamiaceae > Prunella > Prunella vulgaris. The sequence goes on from JAPKLY010001155.1 coordinate 49,976, forward strand.
TTCTCTTATTTTAATCACCTTGTTCATTGGTGGACATATAATTGGGCTACTTGAGGGGCCTTTAGGAGAATTAAGATTGGACCTCCTAATGGGCCTTGAATTCTAACATTGAACCCAATGTGATTCACCCCATTAACATTAATCTCACTTTACTATAGGATTAATGTTGCACTATCCATTTTAACCCATATTACATTCATATGGTTCCCGGTCATTATTTCCCGTGTTTAAGATTCTTTTGTCCATTAATTAATCAAGCCACTTAACGCTTTAATTAATTTAACATCTTAACCATGGAGTAAGGACAACTCTTCTTCATCATCATACCGGAAACAAATTTCACTTGCTAGATTTGGTATGACAAACGTTTAGAGCCCACCAAGGGGACTAATCATGCAAGACTCTCCAAGCACACGTTCCTTTGTATTAAATCTTAGCAACTGTCATGTTCTCAATGGCGTCACCCAAGATGCAAAGTATTGAGTCTTATTGACTCTCTACCCATAACAAAATAAAGTGCCACACACGGATCACACACAATACTATTTAAGGGACAGAGGTTTAGAAATAGACGACCACTGAGGTCTAATTCTTCATCCCATAAATCAGTACGGAAGAATTACCTCTTTGTAGGTCCTCTTCAATGCATCATCATGCACTAGTGTAATCCCTTGGTCAAGATAAGCCAATCTGGGATCTACACATTAACCGTTTACTAATGGGGTTTTCAAATCCCATCTAGGTTGTGAATTTAGTACTTGTTACAAGACACTGATAATGTGATCTTGCTGTGAGTTATCCAGGGATCACCACATTTATCTATAGTGTAACTTGTACTATTATATTTGAACGGATTGCAATAAATAAATAACATTCATATTATATAAAGCACAATGATAAAAGATTTATTTCAGATAAAGCTCAAAGATTCAGTTTAGTTATACAAAGTAAAAGCATACTTTCTAGTATAACCCTAACATTAAGGAGATCATGAGTCATATCATATCAAACATGTGACTATCATTCATGTACTAAGCATCAAAGAATCAACTACACTATACAAAAAAATGAATCAAGTAATATATACACTACATCTAACTATGAACTAACTACATCATCAAAACAATCATAAGCCTGTCTCATGCATTCATTTCCCTAAGCTAGCAATAATAGAAATCATCATCAAAGCATAAATCGAATCATCAACCAAAGTAACAAGTCTAAAGCATCTATCCTCAAAGCAAAAAACCACAAGAATCTCAAAATTATAAACCAAGGGATATGAGAGTGTAAAGTCATACCTTGAGTCGGATTTTAAATGGAAGAGTGAATTGGACATCACATGAAAATTTCCTTCTTGGTCGTGAGGAAGGAAATTTCCCGCAACACATCTTTCTAAAACTCACAATTCTCATCAAATGTCATTGCAAATCAAAATTTTGAAGAACGAACACACCCCCAAACTTTTTCGGATCGAGGATCCTAAAAATTTGGCAAAAAGTGATGAAAATAGGATTTTCAATGAATTAATGAATTAACTAATACATATTCAAGCTCATCTCAACCAAGAAATATCCATATTCCAAAATGCAACTTCCCCAAACTATGATAAATCAAGTGCACCAACCAAGGTAAGAGAACACATTACCTCATATAAGTGGTCATGAAATACAAAACACATCCCTTAGTTTCCAATTCCTACAAAAAGCAAACAAAATCAATCAAAACTATCTACACTACAAATCAAAACAAATAAGCAAGTATTTTTTTTAGGATGGGTTGCCCCCCATCTAGCGGTAAGTTTAACATCTTCAAGCTGGACGAAGAGTTAAAGGTTATCGGAATGGCCAAGGATATTCTTCATCCTTGCCATCATATTTTAATCTAATAGCCTCATAATCAAGGAAACTCGTAGGATTTCTACACCATACTCCTACTTTCCTCTTCCATTGTAACTTGTAAGCATATTTATTTTCCTCTTCTTTTCAACTCATTCTTATCCACCCCCTTTTCCTACTATAAAAAATACCCAAGAGGATCCGCAATTATATTTTATAGTCTTATATCAATGAAAGCATAAGTGGAAGAGTTTAAGGGTTTAGAAATACTCATTTCCCTTTTAAGCTAATCTTCCACCTCATCGTCATGTTCTTCGTCAATTTTGCTCATGTCCATGAGTTGACATTCCTCTACCTCTTCTTGAACAATATAATTTACCTCTTTGCTTTCATATCTTGAGTCCTCTTTGTCCTTTTCCTCCCCTTCTTGTTCTTTCTCCTCTCCTTGTATTTGATTCCTATCAATTTCAACAAGAGATGTATCATACTCAATATCATCATAAAGAGGATTCATATACAAATCAAAGTAATCATAAAGAGCTTTGAACTCCTCATAATCATCATCATCATCATCATCATCATCTTCTTCCTCTTTACTCTCCTCTCTTTTTACTTCTTCTTGTCTTGTATCATCTAATGGAATTTCAAATTCCATACAAAGTTCATCATCTAGATTACCCCCATCTTACTCTTCAACCTTCTCCTTGATGGCTTGTAGGTTAAATGATTTGGCCAATTGACCCATTTGGATCTCTAAGCTCTTGATTTGATTACAATTAGATTTGCACACTTCATCGAATTTGTGATTAGTTTCCTCATGCTTCATCGCATCCTCCATTCTCATCTCTTCTATTTGCTTGACAATGTAAGCTAGAGTGTCATCCACATAGCTTGGAGAAGTTTCTTCTTGATGAAAGGGAATAGGAGGAGGTGGAGTGTAAGAGTATGGATCTTCATAAGAGTAGGGATCTTGATATGAATTTGATTTAGGACGATAATGATCTTCTTGTGGAGGTTGTGGTTGATATGGAGATAGTGTATATGGGTGAGGTTGATATGTGTATGATTGAGGAGGATATATGTATGGTAGAGAATACGAGCATTGGTTGTATCCGCCCATCTTTAATTAAGTTCACTCCTACAAAAATTAGAAAGTATCAACACTCACCAAGAATAATTAAGAACAAATAAAGAAGAACAAAGAAAAGCAATGTAAACATCAATAACAAGCTTAACAAGAAATCGTTTCCCCGGCAACAGCGCCGAAAACTTGTTTGCCTAATTTGTGTATCGCATTCATGCAAGTGTACGTGGACGTTGTTGTTGAGGTAAGTTGACCAAGTAATAATATCGAACTCAGGGAAACGAGGCTTGATTAAGCAAGTATTGAATGTTTACAAAGGTGATTAGCTAGTGAAAACAAGAACTGGTCTTGGTTTATATCTACTTTCAACAAAAAAGAGTAAATTCTATCTATCACCTTGGGTAAGATGAGAAAATGTTGGGGTTGTGTGCATTGGAGTATTTCAACTATGGTTCGTCTAACAACTTATCAATCCTAGCCTGTATAAGATCACTTAATGTACTATTCAAGTCAAGAGACTCTATCAAGTGCTTAGATCTCTCTACAACACCTAATACTCCATTTGAGAGGTTCTTAGCTCCTAAGCAATTCTCATTGACATAAAAACAACTACATAAACACATGGTGTTCACAAATCTCAGTTAAGAACTTCAATGAATTAACTCAATACTCATGTGTTGCTACCTCAAATAGGCTCAAAACATCCATATGCATACACCAAGAGTTCAATTAATCATCAAATTATAGAATTAATCCATCAAGATCACTCATTCATGCATAGTGTCAACAAACTATCAAACTACACCATAGTATTCATACACCAATGCAACAAGAGTAATAGCTCATGGCTAATTGGCACCTAACTATAATAATTAAGCTAAGAACATTAATGATTAACACTAATATGAAAGAAATTACAAAGATAGTTACCAATTGTTGAAGAAATTGAAGAACAATCAAAATACCTCCTATGGGTATCTCTCAATCTGGAACTCCAAATGCTAAATTGTTGGTCCCAAATAGATAAAGACAGGTGTATGGGGGGGGGGGAAACACCTGTCAGTACAATTTTTCAAAAACCAGATTACAGTGGACTTCTCTTAGGATACAGGCCACTTATAAATATCAGTGGACTTGAAGGTCGCCTGATAAGTAGCCTGAGGTTTTGATAAGTTTGAGTTGTGCAGTGGATTATTTTGAAAACACTTGGAGAAATTAACTCACACAAGAGCACAAGAGACACAGGGATTTATAGTGGTTCGGAGTAAAACTCTCCTACATCCACTTTCCTGATATAAAAGGAGAAATCCTTAACCACAGGAATTCCTTGTTTTAGAGGGCCAAGGTGCACTGATCAAGAATATCTCCTCTTGATCTCTAGGATTTTCACTGAGTCCCAGTCCTCTCAGATTTCAGATTGAGACACTCCTCAGCTTACTTTCTTACCACTCACAACCTTGAACCTAACTTGGTTTAAGGGTTTGAGTTTTTCCAACTAAGGTTGAGATAACCCTTACAATGATAAGCACTATCTAGATTGGGTTATCTCAAGAGGCTTCTAAGATGTTACAGTGTAAGCCTAATTACAAGAATGAATTCTATGTAGTGTAAGCACTTGGGAAACAAGAGTGATTTTCGAGTGCTTGAGAGTATGAGCTTTTCAGATTATCAGTTGAGCCTGTTTGTTTCCCGTACTTAACTTCTTCTTCAACTCTTGTATTTATAGACCTAAATTTGAAAGACTATCCCTTGGAGAGATAGTTTCAAATTTAAGCTATTTTGGTGTACCAACGTTCTTCAAGACTTTCTTCAGATTTTGGATGGTCAAATCTGTGAAAGTGTAGCAGTCCAACGTTCAAGAAATCTTCTTCAGATTTTGGATGGTCAACTCTTAAGCATTAATGGTTGATAGCTCATTAAATGCCTGCTTAGAGTTAATGCAGCCGCCTTTGAAAACTGTGCCATCCTAGGTTGTTGGTTGCTTCTGAAGTTGGTACTGACAGGACAGGCTTTGTGTTAGATCCGTACTTAGGTGGCAGCACCTTATTGGCCTGTCTTAATTGTTCCTCAGTCCAGTCTAACGGTTGCATTGAAGTCATCTGTCTTTTCATCAGGTGACTTGGAACATTCTCTTTGCTGCATTAAACACTTCATTTGTGTGCTTGCTGCTTCCTTATTAAATGCTGAAGGCATTTAATACATCAGGTTACTTGTCTTTAGGGGAGTCCTTCAGGCTGCTTAGAGTTAGTCTTCTGGGGTGCATTCTTCCGAAGGTGGGTGTATCTGCTAATACATCATCAGGCTAGTCTTAGGGTTCATCAGGCCAGTCTCTGTACATCAGACTAGTTTATCAATAAAGTGGCCTGTGACTTTGCAATCTTATATTCTAAGTTTTTATCATAGCCTCTAAACACTTTTGGGCTAGATTTCTAAGTCTTTATAGACATATTCTTACATCAGAGGAGTCTTTGGGATTTTATTAAAACATTTTACAAGTCATTTCCCAACAATTTCCCCCTTTTTGATAAGAACAAAGACTTATCCTGACTAGCCTATATCAGAAGATTCTTAGTTAGCAAAAATTTATTTTCAGAGATTCCCCCTGAGTATGTGCCTGCAGGTTAGTTAATCAGTTTATAATAAAGTGCACAGGCCTAGCAGATAATGAGATATTATCTTTGGGCTTAAAAGGATAGAACTCTTCATTAATAGGGAATTGGTTACAGTTTACAACTTCAGACTATAAGCAAGAAAACTATCCTGACCGAATTTATCAAGACAAAAAAAACTATCAACTTCTCCTTTCATCAGTGCACTTGTCTTCACAGGCTTCCAAAAGCTGGTTCCACCCCATATTGTGCAAACACCCTTTTCTTTAATTCCATCTTCTTCTCCATTACTTCCTTGTTGTGTCCCCTGAGGCCAAGTTGATCACAAACCACTAGCCATTCATTGAGAATCACCTGCATCCTCATTTCTCCACTGGCATCCATAGGGGGCATAAAGAGAATAGGTCCAGGGGCCTTGAAAGTGTGTCCTCCACTGTGTTCTTCCCAGGAGTTCAGGATCCTGGGATACAGGGCAGACCAGTTTTCCACCATTTTCTGTTGAAAGACTTCATTAGCTTCCACTCCACCAAACTCTCCTGTGACATAGAAGGAGTACACAAACTCCCTCTTGGCTTCCTCCCAGGAGTCATTAATCTCCTTAATAACCCAAGGATCTATGTGAGGATATCTTGCAATGGGCTCACTAGGCTGAGCCTGGCTTCTCTTTGCCTTTAACCTCCAGTAAGAGTTTCTGGGCTTCCTTGGTGGTGGGGGCTTCATCACTTGGCCACTCTCAATCAATCTCTGCTTCTCCTCCATCTTCTCTAGATTGTATTGATTAAGAGTCTTTCCTTCCTTCACTGCCTGGGCCAGTGGGCTGAGTGATGGTGGCCTGAAGAGGTTTTCAGTGGACTGGACCTTCTTGGGTGGACTAGGTGCCAAGGTTGCAATGGGCTTGGGATTTTCAACTGGAAGCTCCCTGACTTCCTCTTCTCCTTGATCAATTAATCTTCTTCTCTTAGTGCCCTGATCCTCAGAACTACTCCCCTTTCTCTGCTCATTTCTCTGCCACTTTTCCCTTAGGATCTGATCTTTGCCTTAGAGAGTCTGGTCTCTCTACCCGTATCAGCTTTGCCCTTCCTCTTTTCTCCAACAGTTGCTTACTCCCTATCTCTCACAAGGGTATCAATTTCCTGATTAACTTCTGACACAGCTTTTTCAGGATCAACCTTCTCTCCCACTTTTGGGCCTCCTAGTGCTCTGATTGGACTTTCTTCCCCCTTCTTGCTAACTCTCCTGGAGAGTTCAACAAGAACTATTGAGTGCCTGGCTGTATCCTGCTCCACAACCCTTAGATGTGTCAGACAATCCTCCGTTTCCTCATTCAGGGCCCTTAGATGAAAGGCAGCATTGATTCCAAAGTCAGTGAATGGCTGCAATTTCTCTTCAATGATCAGGTTGGTGGCCGCCTGAGTGGGGAGAACTGAGAGTGCTTGTCTTACTTGAGCTTCTATTTAAGCTTTTAGGGTCTCTTCTCTCTGTAGGATATATCCATCCATTTTTTTCCAACAGGCTCCCTGCTATTGCAGTGATGGTGGCCTGAATCACCCTTTCTCTTTCTTCCAAGTTTTCTTGTCTGATAGCCACAATTGCCTGTGTATGAGCCTGTCTCTCCTGCTCTACACTGGCCTTTAGTTCCCTGACTTCTTGTGAAATATTCATCTCTAATCTGTCCACATTGCTTGAAAGATTAGTGATCAATGTTAAGTTGGAGCCTTGTACCTGTTCTAGGTGTTCATCCAGTATGGCAGTCTCAATAACTGCTCCTCTATCAGGATCTCAAGATTCTCCATCTAGGCAGTCAGCCTAGCCAACTCCTTTCCTTCAGACTTGGGTTCCACAGGGGTCTGAACAATAGCCTGAATCACTCCTTCTATCTGGGCCACGGGTGTTTCATCAGGGGAAGGAACTAACTCCTTCTGAGTCCCCTGAGACTCAGGTTGCTTTTCTGTGCCCTGAGTATTAGTACCCTAACTCTCACCAGCCTGGGTCATCTCTTGACTAGCCTGCCCTTCCTCAGTAGTTTTGTCTGCTCCATCACCTCCATCATCTTCTAGATTATCAGTAGACTTTTCTTTGGGGCCCTCAATCAACCTTGCTTCCTCCAGTTTCTTGGCAACCAGTTTGCCAAACTCCTATTCTTGTAACAGTGTGCTGACTTTTCTAACTTGAGCAAACTCAAGTATTTCCTTTTCTTCCTTTCTCCAGAAACTCTCCCCCTTTCCCTTTACAGCTTCCAACAGTTCATATAAATAGGCATCCTTGAGCTTCACAAGTAGCCTCACCCTCTCAAACATCTCCTTGAGGGTAGGATGGGAGGTTAAGGCAGGGCATAATTGCTCCAATTCATAGCAAGCATCCTCCTTCAGAGAGTCCAAATAAGTGTACTGGTCCTCCTCCTCATCAGCTACTTCTAGTAAAGGCAAGGCTTCACTAGCCTGAGGGACAGTGGGGTGTTGTTTGGCTACACTTTCAGGCTTTTGAGAGCCTTTAGTGGGGGTTTCAGGCTTCTTGACCTCCTCTCTCTTCTTCTGTCTCCTCAGAGCTTTCATCATAGGACTCCTCTGATTCCTCTTCTTCATCACCTTTCACTTCCTCCTGCCCTTCCTCAATCCCTTTGAGGGCAGTAGTGGCAAGTAAGTGAATTGGGGACTTCATCCCCTCATCTTCTTCCTCAGTAGACTTCTCAGCTGATGAGTGTGTGTGAGAGGTCTCAGAACTGCTACTGATTGCCCTGCTTTCAATGAAAGCCTTTTTCACCAGTCTCCTCTTTTTCTTCTCCAACTCTTCTTCCTTGTGTGACCTCATCTTTTCACTGGGCTTCAGAGCCCTTTTCTTCAGGTTCAATGGGGGACTTTCCTCTCTAGATTCTTCAGGGACTTTGGCCTGCTCTTTTCTTACCTCATCAGTACGTGCCACTGCTTTCATCCTCTCCAATAATTTCTTAGAGTTAAACAAGATTTTGGCCTTGTTCCAAGATCTTATATCAGGGAAGTTGTACTTCATATTTAGTGCCTCAATAATGAGAGACACCCTTGAGGCATAGCACAGCTTGTGCTCCACTAAAATTCTTCCCTTTACCACCTTCAGTTTGCTTCTTTTCTCTTTGAGACTGGAGATGAAGAATTGGTGCTAGTTGAACTACACCCTATCAGTGGTGTCTATGATAGCTGCCATCAACCTGAGCTTGATCTTGCTAACTTGCTCAATGCTCCCCTGGTTTGCTAGGATGCATTTCCCAACAATCTCTGCTAAAACCTCAAATTCTGGTCTTAGCAGCTTGTGGAAGGTGGTAACCTACTGCTCCTTCTTCTTGGTTATTGTGTCCAAAAACTTCTCCTCCTCTCCCTGCTTGTAGGTTGCTGGGTCCAAACCCTCGTTTGGTAACCCAAAAATGTCATGCAAATCCTCCTGTTTCAAGGTGTATTTGTGCTTCTTCATAACTGCTACAAGAACCTCTCTTCCCTTCTTGTCCAGCTTTTTCTCACTCTTCTCCATCATGACAAAGGATCTGATGGATGTGATGCTCTTCTCCATCCCCACGAAGAACTCAAGCACCTGCCTATCATAACATTTCTCTGGGCCTCTTGAAAGAAATCTATAGAGCCCAGCATTTCTCACAAGGTCAAGGGCTCTTCTGATGTGGTATAGGTGAGGGTCAGAGAGGACTCTGGGATGGTTGAAGCAAACAATAGGTTCATACCAAAAATTCCTGCTGTTTGACAACTCCTACTAGTCAACATATATTTCAGACATTGTTTCTGAAGAGTGGATAAGTGTTTAGGGATGGGTTTGTAAGGATGAGGGTATGAGTAAGATAAGAAGTGGAAAGGTTGATAGTATTGAGATCATGTGGAAAAACTGCTAAGTGTGGAGGTTATTAATACTGTATATCAAGGGTGAGGATTGAACAAGAGAATTTTGATCTATGGTTGAGAGTAAGGCAATAATTTGGAAGATAAAGTGATTTAACTTCCCAAGTAATTTGTAATTATTACCAGATATGGACAGTTGGTTGGATTAAAATCAACGGTTGAGATTGAAGGAAATGGCGGTTAAAAGTGGGGCTTTTCATGAGAGATAATTGCTCGAAATCATCTCCTGAGATTTTACTGCACACTTACAATCGCATTAATTGCATCGTAGGCACATTTTCCAATAAAGTAACCGTCAGTCAGAAGCTGTCTCAGTGGAGTACTCAGTGGACATTTGATCAGCTCACTTAAGATCAGGGTAGTAAACTCTTCTGATGCTCAGGCTACATCAGTGGACTTTGTTAGATGCGTCTACGGATGTCTTCTTAATAATTCCCCCTTGATTAGTGACCTGAGAATTTACTCTGAGTCAGGTAGCCTGATAAGTTTCCTGATTCAGGGTCAAGTAGACCCAACTCCACTGATACCTCATGAAACCTTGCTTCAGCTAAGGGCTTAGTGAGTATGTCTGCCCTTTGTTTATCAGTGTGAATCTTTACAAGGCACACATCCTTCTTTTCCAAATGGTCTCTGATGAAGTGATGCCTAATATCCACATGCTTGCATCTTGTGTGAAGTACAGGATTTTGTGATATTGCAATTGCACTGTTGTTATCACAAAAGATAGGTACTTCACTGACCTGTATGTTGTAATCAGTTAATTGTTGCCTTATCCATTAGATTTGGGCACAGCAGCTTCCAACAGCCATATACTCAGCTTCAGTGGTGCTTGTTGCCACTGAACTTTGCTTCTTTGAAAACCAAGATATCAATTTGTTTCGCAGAAATTGGCATGTCCCTGTGGTTGACTTCCTATCAATTTTGCATCCTCCATAGTCAGCATCAGAGTAGCCTGTTAATTCAAAGTTATCATCAGAGGGGTACCAAAGTCCCATATTAACAGTACCCTTGAGATATCTCAGAATCTTCTTAGTGGCTTCCAGGTGACTTTTCTTGGGACTGGCCTGATATCTAGCACAGATTCCTACTGCATATGTGATGTCAGGCCTACTTGCTGTGAGGTATAGGAGGGATCCAATGATTCCTCTATAAGTAGCCTGATCCACTGCTTCTCCTTCTTCATCAGGTTCAAGTTTTGTGTTTGTATTCATAGGTACCCTGACTACTTTGCTTGAGCTGCAACCAAATTTCTGAATCAGCTCCCTTGTGTATTTGGCCTGATTGATGAATATTCCTTCAGGGGACTGCTTGACTTGCAGTCCAAGGAAAAAAATCATCTCTCCCATCATGGACATCTCAAATTTTCCCTTCATGAGATGTGAGAATCTTGTGCATAGATCTTCATTCTGTGATCTAAATATGATATCATCTACACAGATTTGGACCAAGAGTATATCTTCTCCATGTGAGATTCTGAAAAGTGTTCTGTCTACACTTCCTTTGGTGAAACCATGCTCCAAGAGGAACTGAGACAGAGTGTCATACCAGGCTCTTGGGGCTTGTTTCAGGCCATATAGAGCTTTCCTGAGCTTGTAGACTTTGTTTCCTTCCTCAAAGCCAGGGGGTTGTTCCAGATAGACTTGCACATTTAGAACCCCATTAAGGAATGCACTCTTGACATCCATTTGGTATACCTTGAACTTCTTATGGGTAGCATAAGCAAGAAACAACCTGATAGCCTCTAGTCTGGCTACTGGTGCAACTGTTTCATCATAATCAAATCCTTCAACTTGAGAGTATCCTTTGGCCACCAATCTTACTTTGTTTCTTATTATCACATCATTCTCATCCTTCTTGTTCTTGAAGACCCACTTGGTTCCAATGATGTTAGCATGCTTTGACTTTTTTAGATGCTCCCACACCAGATTCCTTGTGAACTGGTTGAGTTCTTCTTCCATGGCAATGATCCAGTTTGGATCCTTTAAGTCTTCTTCAATAGTCTTGGGTTCTTGTGCTGAAAGAAAACAGCAAAAGAGAGCATTCTCTCTATGAAAACTTCTAGTCTTGACTCCTAAGTTAGGATCTCCTAGAATCTGACTGATTGGATGATAAATCAACCAGTTTCTTTTGCATTGTCCTCTCTCAGTGGGGTTATCATCAGTAGACACCTCCCCTTCTGGGATTGAGTCACTAGATTGGGCAGTTCTAAGTAATTCAGGAGAAAGGACAGAGGGTAGGAGTTCTGAGTCATTATTCAGGATTTTTTCCAGGTTATCAGCACAGTCTAGTCTGACTTCCCCCTTAATGTTATGCTCAGTGTCTGTCTCAACTTGGCCAGCTTCTTCATTGACAGAAGTTACCTGAGGAGCTGGGATTTTGTCATTCAGCTCATTTTCCTCAGTGGGGATTTCCTCAGGCTGGTTTGACCTCTGAGAGCAGTCCTCTGACTCCTTTAATCCAAGGTAGTCCCATGTTGGTATATAGGCATCCACCTTCTTGTAAGTGGATTTGCCCAGGGTCAGGATAGTCATTTTATCAGTGATTTCCTTAGTAGCCTGATCTTTCCTGGACTCAAGAGTAGATTCATCAAAGACAACATGTGGTGTTTCTTCCACAACAAGGGTTCTCAAGTTATATACCCTGAAAGCTCTACTGATTTGAGAATATCCAAGGAAAATTCCTTCATCAGCTTTGCTATCAAAGGTCTTCAGTTGTATTTTCCCATTGTTGTGAATGAAACACTTACTACCAAAGATATGAAAATAAGATACCTGAGGTTTCCTACCATTCTATAGCTCATAGGGGGTTTTGCCTTGTGTTTTAATGAGCATGGATCTATTCTGAGTGTAACAGACTGTGTGAATGGCTTCAGCCCAGAACCTTTTAGGAATTTGTGCATCAGCAAGCATGGTTCTGGCAGCCTCCTTCAGTGTCTTGTTTCTTCTTTCAGCTATCCCATTTTGTTAAGGAGTTCTAGCTGCTGATGTCTCATGGGATATACCTGACTTATTGCAAAAATCAGTGATAATGAAATTTATAAACTCAGTACCTTTATCAGACCTTATTTTGATGATGGATAGGTCCTTTTCATTTGAGATTCTCTTGAGTAATTCAGGTAGCCTGAGTTGGGTATCCTTCTTGTTGGACATGAATATCACCCAAGTGAATCTTGAGAAATCATCTACCACTACCAGTGTGTATTTGCTTCCATTGATGCTGGTTGGTGTAACATGTCCAAAAAGTTCTATGTGCAGGAGTTGAAGTATCCTGTCAGTGGATGGAGTTGTCTTGCTTTTGAATGAGGCTTTTATTTGATTCCCTTCTTGGCAGGCTTTGCAAATGTGATCTTTGTTGAACACCACATTTGGTATTCCCTCCACCAGGCTCAGCCTTGAGATCTTGTTGAGGGTTTTGAAGTTCTGATGATTGAGTCTTCTGTGCCATAGCTAAGTCAGGTCACTTGAGCTTTTGGCAATTAGACAGGTTTCTTTTGGGCATGATCTCCAATCTGCAAGATAAACATTTCCTTTCCTAGACCCTGTT
>JAPKLY010001156.1:5121-19296 GCA_026898435.1 Prunella vulgaris
AGAATTATTCCTAATATCAAACCAGAAGAAACCATGAGGATACTGCAGAATAACTTGCTCTTTCCTCTTCAAATAAGCTACAAGTTTAAATTCAAACGGTGCACCAACAACAGAAGTTCGCAGCGAAAAGAGTTTAATCCACACTCCATTGTCTTTCATAGCCCATCCATCGAATGTTTTCTCTGTATAATTATTCACATTACAGATTAGGTATCCATCCAAAGCATTAACATGAGGAATAAAGCGATCACCAACTGGGGGCAGTGTCAGCTGGCAGAACCTTTCAGTCCCCAGATTTAGTGCAACTATAGCATCGCTTGATCCCCAGTACAATGCCCCATTCCAGAAAGTACCACAAAAATTCGATGGATAACAAGGACAAGTCTCTATCATTCTCCACGATCCCGATTTCAGACTATAAACAAGAGTTTGATCCAAACAAAAAACACCACTTTAATCCTAAAGCAGCACTTGGTAGGGGCAACATGTGGCAGTCCCCAGTTAACGGGTTCCATATCGTCCACTTTTTCTCTGGGATTTTATGATAAATGAGAATTAGACCGTTGCAAGAATTCATGCAAAGACCTACATGTAAATCTGGCATGCCTGGGTTGATCAATTGTTTAGCATAGGACGCATCAACCTGCTGAGCGCCCCTTATAAAGTTTAAGGAGTCGAGAGAGAAGGAATACAGGGGACCCCCTGTTCCATTTCTGACAAGCAGGGTGTTGGAGTAGAGTTGGTTATTGGTGTGGTCTTTGATGAATGATGGATCGTCAATCATGCATTGCCATGCCTTACAAACACTTCTGAAACGGAGGAGGGACATTGCCGGCAATCGAAGAAGTATTTCCCGGCAGAGTTCAGATGGAACATCTGACATTTTTGGAGCAAAAGGTAAAAATGAAGATGAAAGCAGGGAGAGAAGATATGAGAAATGCTGCTCAGACTTGCAGGTCCATTTATTTGTGTTATATTTAAGTTAAAGTGCTTTATTATAATTTTAATATCTTGCAATAAGTTTAGACTAAAGGTACTTATTCCTCCTATCTATTTACACACTAGTTCTAATTTATTGTCCCAAGTGACATAGTGTTAACTATAAAGAGCGAGATTTTTTTTCATTATTTTAACAAATATCTCATATTATCTCTCCCTTAAGAGTTTGCAGTGTTTTTTGGCAAATAAACTAAAACTATTCATATAATGAATCAGATGTGTAAGGTAAAAACTGTGAGAGTGAAGAGTTTGAGGAAGATTTTAATTTTGCTAATATGCAAACTTAATTTTGGGGGACAAATTTTAAAGCAAAATATGTAAAATTTCAGGGACAGAGATAGTATGCAATTGTGGCATGGGTTAAGATCCATTCAATTATGCCCAAAAATATGAAATTTGCCGATTCTAACCTACTCAGTTTGGGTCCAATAGATCTTTTTAAAAAAAATTACACTCATTACTATAAAAACAAACATGTATCACTGTAAGAACAATTATGTGTTACTGTAGGACAAGTGGTACATAATGGTCCTTATAAAAACAAATATGTGTCCTCATAGTAACAAATGTAAGGTTTGCAAAATATGTTATTGCATGGAGAAATAAATGTTACTAAAAGATTAAAATTAATATAAATGCAAAAAAAAAAAACTCTTGATTTAAAAAAATTAACAATATAGAAACACACATTTTGTCTCTTATAAACATGTATTTGCCCTTGTAAGAATAAATTTTGTTTCTATAAGGGCAGTGAGTTAATTTTATATTTTGTCTTGACGTGATTTTTTTTTTTTGGGAAAAATTCAATTGACTCGCTTATAATTTGTTAGATTTCTTTCTTTTTCTTATATACACTAAATTACATGTGCAATTGTTGCATGAGGGTGGTTTTCTAAAGATATTGTCTAATTCACACAAAATGTATTAAAGTTGGGTTAATTAGAAAAATTTCACTTGAAATTTATTTAATTACCAAAAGAACCAAGTAGTTCACACATGAATTATCAAATACCCTCTACATAGACTTAAAGTTTGTTTGACTGATAAATAATATAAAATTAAAAATAATCAATCAATAAAAATAAGAGTAAACACATTAAATGAATGAGTTTGGTTACATGCCAAATTGGTAGATGCACTCATTAAAATTTTATTTAATTAAAGAGATAAACATATCCATTGTGAGCTGGATGGGAAGATATTGGTGGCAACTGTGAACTGGGTGATTGCACGGCTGCGATGGGCGACAATGAAACCAAGTGAAGACGATGATTATTACTGTGGAGAAAAAAAAAAGGTGGGCAATTAAGAAAGGAGTAATGACATAAAAGAGGCGGCGGAGAAATGGAGCACGATGCAGAGGCGACAGATCTACGGGGGGAGCCGAAAGAGGAAAAGAGGTGGAAGAGAGTAGACAACAGAAAGAAACCTAAGGTTTTGGGATTGTTTGTATAGTGTGAGGGTATATCATTTGTTCTTAAGGAAATTATTGTTTGGCATGATTAATAATTTTGGCCCAAAGAAATAGGTTAAAGAAGCCCAAAAAACATGAAGCCCATTTTTACAATAGAACAACAACCAAGATGAAGTTGTGTTTGGAGCATCTAAAATTTAAATAAAAGTTATCCTCCATCTATTTGTTTATTTTATTAATATATTTATTCAATTTTTACTAATTAGATCCTAACCGACCAAAAACTACACAAAACTCGAAAAAAAATCTGTTCTACTTGCTTTCTAGAGTTAGAAAACAATACCTGAGTCAAAATCTAATGGCTCAAAAGCATACGAAACATATCGACCTTGATTATCACTTTGTTTGTGAACTCGTTTCTTCCGGAAAGCATGTCACTGGATTCAATTTGTCTCATTATCAATTAGAGGACATCTTCACAATTAATCTCCCTCATCCTGCATTTGAGTTTTTTCAATCCAAACTTTGTGTGTGTCTTCATTCTGCGCAGCACTTGAAGAGGTGTAATAAATGTAGAGCTGTCAATTTAAGAACAGGATGGGCCTCATATAGGCCCAAAAAATCGGAACTCATATAGACCCGAATAGAATAGATCCTATTTGGCCCAACTCCGATAAGCTTGGTGGGCCATTTGGGCTCGGGCCAGGCTTGGCCCAGTAGTTATTTCTTAAAAAACTAAAATATCTCTTCTATGATAAATAATTAGGCACAAATCAATTTTTTGATACGTGGAATCTAACATTATCAGGAGAAAGATACCTACGATTTCAACACCTACGTTGATTACATGGACACGGACACCTAATTTTATCAATGTTCATCCAGTCAACTTGGCTACAAGCGAATTCAATAAAGTTCTCCAATCCTTCTAAAAACTCATCAGTTAGGACCCCTCCGTTCAATCTTCTGTACATCCATTGGCGGTCTACATTCATTTTTACTAGTAGATCTCCTAAATATTCCAAGAGTACGTATAAATTATGTTTTAAGAGAGTAAGAGAGAAAAAAATAATTACTAGCTTAAAAAAATTAGTTATATTCAGCATTTACGAAGATAATATATATATATGTTGTCAAAGAACCACACTTGATCTGACATTTTCAACTACATCTATACATTTATATCAATGTGTATCTGTAGTGTAGACTCAGTTAGTACAACAATTGTTTTCTCCTAACCAGGCAAGATATATAAAACAGATATTTTTTGTACTCATTTAGAACGTTAATGAGAAATTAAACATGCCAGTTGCTCAAAAGTCCTTACCACCAGAGGCCAAGATAAGTGAACAGTGTCACTGCATATGCTAAAACACCATTGGCCTGCAATAAGAAGATGATGGAGAGTCCATAAGACCAAATCTGAAGCTGAAATAAAAGTAATAATAACCTACTGATTGGTCCCAACTTTGAACAGCAATAAAAAGATGAAAACGAGAATTACATGCAACAAAATCTTGTGAGCTTGATGCTAGGCATATTACCCATGAAAAATTCAGCTGAACCAGTAAAATGGTGAAGCATATTACACACAAAATCACTGTAGTCTTCACCACACTTTATTTGTCCATTCTCACCACACTAGGTATATCAATATATGGCTTAAACAATATTAGGGCTGTTATTCTCTCCACCACAACCACCCCCCACTCCCCCCCCCCCATTTTTCTCAAAATTTTTTATTGAATTTTAACAGGAGTGTCATATTACACTAAATTTATATGGTCTATCAAACAACATTATAAAATTTGTACTGATTTTTTTATCATCTACCAAACAATTACAAGTAACTAATATCAGTTATTTATCTAATTTTACCAAACAACAATAAATCACCACTTAATGAATATCTTATTTTCATCCAATTAATAATATTATTGAAATCAGTACAAACAATACAATCATATTATAATTAACATCTCATATTTTATTACATCCTATCAATCACCACTTAATTAATATCTTATTTTCATCTTCCAATTATCAATTACTTATCATTGGAGATCAAGCAAAATCAACATATACATATCTACCTCACATCACCACTTTGAACGGTATATAGTGAATTCGATGGATATAAGACTAAACCTTTAAAATGTTGGTATAATACATATTTTTCTGTGTTATCATCATAAAATTACCAAAAAGGAAGAAAAAAACATGATTGATGATGGAATTACATAGACATCCGCAATGAATGAATGCTCGAAAAAGCATGGACCCGTACAAAGAGCCGAGCATGCATGAATTAGCAAAACATTGCAATCATCTTTTTAAAGAAGTACCCTCGTCGACTTAATTAGCATAACATGTGGAATTAAATCTCTGATGAGACCTTTTTCTTAATGTCTAAATGCAAAATCAAATTTTGAGACGAACAAATAGTATTGAGAGCATTGCTTAGATTTATCAGATTATTAGTGAGACATAATATTCCAAATTTCCCATCAAGACTGATCAACTAACTTTTTTTTTTTCATTTAAATTAAATAGTATCACTCCACCCATTATTAGTTGTAATTATTTCAGTTTATGCATATGCATACTGCCATTGAAATAATATAGCGTCAGCCCAAAAGCAAAGAAAACCAAAGTACACTCCATTTGAGGCACAAAACTACCCCTTACAGGAAGACAGCGCCAATTTTTGGCACTTGGAATAATACTAAAACATGGGAATATTACGCATCCTTTTGTTTTGGTGCACCATATTTATTTAGTGCGCACGCATTTTTTTAAAAGTAGTCGAAGGAAAACCTGAAATACTTATAGCATTGGAATCATCATTATATATTCATCAAGAATGCTATAGAGATTGCACTAATTAGTACTAGAAATATAGACATTTACTATATCCCCTACCTAGCATCAAGCTCACTCATTCAAAAAGCAAAATTGCTTTCCTTCCACTGTGTATGTCAAGGTGAGGTCCGTGCAGGAAATAATCATATCAAAATTATATATATGATATATCTAATGTATTTAACACTGAAATGATTAAGCTCTTATTGATCTACAAGAACATAAAAATTATAGGTCTGAAAGAATTTTAATACAAATGATGAAGAATGCCCTTGTGCCAAACTGTAACTAGATGCACGCGACACTCTTTTCATGGGTAACTTGCAGCACTACAAAACAACAAAATATATGCTACATCTTATAGGCAATTCATCAAACAGATAGAGGGTAGTGAAATTTTTTTTACAAAACAACAAAATAGTAATACCCGAAT
This sequence comes from Prunella vulgaris, assembly GCA_026898435.1. Classification (NCBI taxonomy): domain Eukaryota; kingdom Viridiplantae; phylum Streptophyta; class Magnoliopsida; order Lamiales; family Lamiaceae; genus Prunella; species Prunella vulgaris. The sequence goes on from JAPKLY010001156.1 coordinate 10,830, forward strand.
TTGTTGAGGGAAGGAAATTTGTATATTCTAAAGATTCACAAAGTTACTAAGTTCAACTAACAGTAGAATTGCCACTTAAGATATTTTTGAAGAAACTCTACCAAGATAAAACTTACAAAAATATGAAGATATTAGTATGGATTACTTACGAAAAGATCTTCAAATCTGAGCACCCTCGTCGAATGCCGCCACTGACGCTCACACTGAAAGCTCCGATTGGCGCTGCCACTGAAATCTCAAACTGGCGCCGAAACCAACGAGAGATTCTGAATAAGAAGCTGGTTTTCATCGAATGAATTAAATGAGGGGAAAAAGTAATTTATTACCACTATGCACCCCATAAAATTCACTAATATATACTCCCTTTGTCCCAGAGCAATTGCAAGGGAGGAGAGACACACAAATTAAGAAGAATGTAGAATAAAGTAAAAAAAGTAGTGTTGTGAGGATTAATTTGGTAAAATTTTATGTAAAAAGTGAAAAAATTAATTGGATTGAGTGTAATGTGGGCCCAAAAAGTGAAAAAGTAATGGCATTTTGTGTAAATATGTAGATATTGTGAGGGTGAAGTTTATAAAAGGATTTCATTTTTTGGGTCTGCAAGTTCCTTTGGGACATCCCGAAAAGGAAAACTTGTAAGTTCCTCTGGGACGGAGGGAGTATTTTATTTACTCCATCCGTCCCAATCTTTTATCTCCTTCTTCCATTTCGGAGGTCCCAATTCTTTTTTTCTATCTTAAAAAAAAAAAATTTACACTCACAAAAGTTAATAAATTACATTTTTTATATTTTATTAATTAACTCCACACTCTCATACCCTACTTTTTTCTTAATCCGTGTGCCCAAGTCTTTTGGGAAAAAAACCTGGGATGGAGGGAGTATAAAATATACCCAATAAAATTTACAATACTATTATATATTATAAAATATACCTCATTAAGTTTTATAATATTCTTATCCTATTAAAACAAAAAATAACACATTCCCACCCTTTCCTCTACTAAAAAACATTTAAAAAAAACATTTAACTCTTTTTTTAATTTGTAAAAAATTATAAAAATTGAATATATTTAAAAAATATTACAAACTTACAAAATTTTAGAAATATATAAATTAAAATATAATTTCAAAATATAAAAAAACTTCATAAATATTAAAAAATAAATTTATTTGTAGTATACATTAAATTATTAAATATACTAAACTTTAAAAATTAAAAAATACAAATCTGAAAAAAAATATAAATAATTAAGAAAATAAAACGAATCTTGAAAAATAATTAAATTAAGTAGTATTTGAATAAAATCATTTAAACCTAATTAAATCCAAAAAATTAAATAAACCAAGTAAAATAAAAATAAGTTTAATAGAATATTTAAAATGTATATAAATAAAAAATTAACAAAATTTTCAAAAAAAATATTAAATTAAAAAAATCTTAAAAATTAAACAGGCTAAAGGTTAATAAAATTATATATCAACTAAACTTCATAAATAATTAAATTAAAGTTAATTATATTTTTATTTTTATTTATCTTGAATTATATTTTGAATTTTTAAATTAAATTTTTGTTTAATTATTTTTTAAGATTTGGTCGTATTATTTTTAATTATTTGTTAAAGATTTAATTGGATTATTTGAAAATTTAGTTGATTTATTTTTAAATTTTTTTTATTTTTTATTTATTTTAATTTGATTATTTACACATTTATCTATATTTTTTTTTAAATAATCATAGTTGAATTGATTTTTTAGCTTTTCAATTTCTATTTTATGTATATTTTTTTTATTTCAGAATTTGACCTATTCAAATTTAGAGAATTAATTTTAAAATTAAATACCCAAAAAAATTAAAGTCAACAAAACTATGAAAAATATAAACTAATTTATCTCATATTAATATAACATAAAAGAATAACTTAGTCTTTTTATGTAAGTCTATTTTTTTGGCTTAATTGCAAATTAAATCACGACTTTTTTGCATTTTAAGCTAAACTTTTGAATTTTGTTAAAAAAAGTTTCAAGTTAACTTATTTTTGATATTAAGACTTACAGGCGGATTTGCTTCTGCCTGAAGTCTACGTGGTGCTCATTAGGCAATTGACCATAAAAAATTTAAATTACATGGAAAAAGTTTATAATCTTAATTGCAATTTAAATCGTGACATTTTATGAATTGCATTTTAAACTAAACTTTTGGATCATGTTAAAAATAAAACTTTAATTTAATTTTTACTAATATTTCGCGTAATATGCGGGAACTCAATTTGTTTAAAAATAGAATGATTTGTGAGTTGATTTCATACTGGGGACAAAGTTTCGTTTTACTATTTAAATTATATTTAAATTTAAAATATGGATACATTAAAGTCCTGTCTCATTTATGAAATTATCTAATACAACATATTCTTAAACATACGATAAAATTACAAAAATATATTTATCCTTTATTATAGACTAATAGGGAGTTTGGCTTGCTTAATCTTTTGGATCATTGAAAATACATTTTTATTGATTCAATTACTAACCAATTTCTTATGAGTAGTTTATTGTCATGTGCAGTTAATAATGCACACTCCATCTTTGTAAAGTTCTAAAACAAAAATAGTCTAAATTCATCTATTTAAACAAATATTGAATATGCATATAAAAATAGTTTAGAATAAGACATCAAACAAAAATTAAAATATCAACTATTATTCAAATTATTTTATAACTGCAAGAAATATACATGAGTCAAATGAAAATAGGATTGAAAATTTTATATTCAACACAAGAAATTAAAAATTGAAGATTATGCTTCCAAAAAGCTTTTAAGAGTTTACCATTAAAGATATTTTATATTTTTACATACTTATCATTAAATTAAAAATTAAAGTAATTTTTCAATATTATTCTGATTGATTTGAAAAAAAATGACAATTAAAATTAATTTATATTTTGGGAACAAAAATTTCTATTAAATAAGTATATAATTATATATACATATACATCTGAGAAATATAATATTTAAAAAAAAAAAAAAATATCAGTGGAAAGGATTTGAACTAGTAACCTAGAGTAGGAAAAGAAAAAATTAAAAACACCTAAATTATATGGGGTAGTATATAAATAACTTTAAAATTTCAGGAAAAAAATATAAAGGTTTTTGGGTTCAATTTGGTTCAAAATTTTGTTATTACATGAGTATAGATGGATTAATTTGAGTAATTGGAGCTGCATAGTAATTTACACGGTAAGCCAAAAATTCACCCTACCGTGTTGCACACTGAACGACCCGTATGAGGGAAAATTTTGGAAATTAAGTTTGGGCTTTTAGATTGAAGAAGCCCACAGCCCACTTGCTAATCATTTTCTTACGCGCATTTGGAATTGAAACAAGGACAGCCCATTTTTTTAATTAAGAGAACTAAAGCAACAGCGTAGAAGAAACAAAAGATTCAGCATCTTGTTCTCCTAGTCAAGCAGAAGGTCACTCTTTACACACACTTTGACACAGAAGATTAGGATTTTAATTTCCCTTGCAATTTCTAATTAGATCTTAGTAGGAATTTTAATTTCTTGCAAGAATTTAGTTGTGTTGACTTTGTTAAGGTGATTCTTTTTTTAAATTTTATATGGTTATTTTTATTTTAATGTTCTTGGTTTATTGCTTTGTTATTGATATGAGTTTGTTTACATTGATCATGAGCTAATTTCATTGTGCTTGGGCTGATGGATGTTGAGTGAGGATTGATGATTCTATAATGTATGTGTTTGTATTTTTATTTGTTGGATGATTGAGATCTCATATTGTGATTTATTTAGGCTTTAGTTGATTGCCTTCTTTGATTATGCATTTTAATTGAGTGGACAACAAAGGAGAACTATATTGCTTTAGTTGGAACGTCTATTACACCGAGAGGAGATAAATTGTTAAAAACAAATACAATTAGGCACTAGATTGATGTAACGAAAGTTACCCAATTGGGTGGTGATATTTTCTAGTTGGATTGTTTGATAAGTTGGGATTTGAGCATGTATATCATAGTTCGTAGGTGGTCTTAATTTGGTAGTTTAAATTTGTTGCTTAGGTTTAAATTTTTATTTAGCTCAAAACTCTGAAAATTTTAACGTTTTTGTAGCTATAGTAGAATGTCATTTCCTAAGGCTTCCTTACGCTAGAACACCCCTTAGGGTTCGATATTTTTATAACTTAATTGGTAAAGTTACGTATGTTATAAAGATCTTATACACTTGTAGGCTTAGTAAATCATGTTTACACAAATTTGTTAATCTCCATATGTGTATATATATATGGGAGCGCATAATATGAAAATTCTTCAATGTTAATGGAAATAAGAATATATATATATGTGTGTGTGTGTGTGTGCGCGTGTGTATGTATATGTATAGTAATTATAGAAGGTACAAATGCAGTACATAAGATTATTTTTTCTCCTAAATAAAATAATCATCACCCCCATTTGGTTACCCCCATCTCATCTTATAACCATCTTCCTCAATCACTCCCCCGTACCACAACCAACAATTTTCTTTTTAGTCAATTTTTTTTTTCAAAATTGAGCACAATACTAATGATGTAATCACCATGAATACAAACTCTCAATCAACATATGTAAGGATAAAGATGGAAAATTAAATTTCATTTCCATTATCATTGAAGAATTTGAAACAAACACCCCGTAAATTACACGTCATCACTACAAAAAAATGGGTTTTAGCGACCGATTTAGCGACCGAAAATCGGTTGCTAAACACATTTACCGACCGATCAAGGTGGTCGGTAAAACTGTGGTCGCTAACATTTAGCGACCGAATTTTCATTCGGTCGCTAGCTTAGCGACCGCCAAAACGGTCGGTAATTAGTCGCTAAAAGAACCGGGATTTGACCCGTTTTTGAATGTTAGCGACCGATATATCGGTCGGTAAATATATAAAATTTAGAGACCGACATATCGATCGGTAAATATATAAATAGCGACCGATTATTCAGTCGCTAAATAATAATTTTATTTTTTAAATATTTTGTTATATTTTATTTAGCGACCGAATAATCGGTCGCTAATTATATATTTACCGACCGATATTTCGGTCGCTAAATTTTATCGTGAAAAAAAAAATTGGGGCCAAGGTGGTTCGAACCCAGGCCTCCAGTGTGGCTCAGCAAGGCTCGAACCACTTGGCTAAGCCCCCAACATATTAAAATATGCACCACAACCTTTATTTGAGCCATATTTGGCTCAGATTAAATCCCCCAAATTCGCGCCTGTGAGGGGTCGAACACGCGACCTCTGGGCATCTCAGAGGTGGCGCGACCACTCGGGCACTTGTCGTTGTTGTTCATTTTTTGTGCAATTAATTGTATATAACTCCAAATTGAGTCACGATTTTTTTAAAATGCTTCTAATTAAATGAGTATTGTTTCTACTTTATTTATGTTTATATATATTTCATTAAATATTATAATGTTAAAATTTTATTATTTAATATTACCAAAATTTATTAATTTGTTCATTTTTTTTGCAATTAATTGTATTTAACTCCAAATTGAGTCACATTTTTTTAAATGTTTCTAATTAAATGAGTATTGTTTCTATTTTATTTATGTATATATATATTTCATTAAATATTATAATGTTACAAATTTATTATTTAATACTACAAAAATTTATTAATTTGTTCATTTTTTGCAATTAATTGTATTTAACTCCATATTTTTTAGTCACATTTTTTTTAAATGCTTCTAATTAATTGCTTGTTAGTTCTAATTTGTTTATGTATATATATATATTTCAATAAATATTATAATGTTGTAAATTTATTATTTAACATTACGAAAATTTATTAATTTATTCAATTTAAAAATACAAATACAATTCGTTCAAAATTTTTACTTTCTTTGGATTTTTATATAACCATTTGAAACTAATTATTTTACACTACTAAAATTTAAACATTCAACATAATTTAAACATTCAATATCCCATAAAAACATCCAACATAAATAAAATAAAATTAATTGTTCAACAAAAAAAAAAAAACTAATGTGACAAATTAAAGCCGTCGTCGTCACCACCAAGATTGACAACCTCCTCATCGTCATCGTCATCATCCTCAGGTAGAGGTGGTGGAAGATCAGGAAATTTGGGGACGTTCCAACCCATCTCTTCGGAGGCAGACTCAAGCCAATACTTCATCATTCCTTTGTTTGATATTTCTCCAATTTCTTTCTCACGTCGGAGAGTTGACTTTCGACGTTGGAGGAGGGGTGAGAGTCGAGGGAATAGGAGGAGCTCCCCTTCTGTGATAGGCGGACAACCTTACTGTGACTGCCCAATCCTAGATACTTCCCCTTCTTTGGTTTGACCAAATTCAGAAAAATTTGGTCCTCGTCAACAGGGGCGGGGGTAGGATTCTCCGGGGTGGGTGCCGACGCCGTCTGAGCCTCATCGAGGGCCTGCCTCATCTAATTCTGAAATTAAACAATAATCATAATTATAATATAATATTAATTATATAATTCATAAAATAATTAATTAGAACAATAATTAATTATAATAAAATACATACGTGAAGCTCGGTGGTGCGGCCATAAGTCGACTGTCCACTCTTCCCAACTGGGTGAGCAAAATGCATCTCCTGGATGAGGCTGGGCTTAACTCCGTATGCATGCTCCTGTACACGTCATATGTCTCTACTCCCGTATGCCACAAATATAACAACTCTTTAATCAGTGGCTGAAGGTAGACATCTAGGTTTTGCTTAGGATTCTGAGGACCAGGCACCAAGACAGTGAGAAATATGTGTTGAGGCTTCATGCACAACCAAGGAGGTAGATTGTACGGAGTCAGTAATACAGGCCACAACGAATATTTCTTCCCGTGCATACCGAATGGAGCAAATTCGTCTGTGCACAGGCCAAGCCTCATATTTCTCTTCTCACTCGCAAAATCTGGAAACTCTCTATCAAGTTGTCTCCACGCATTAGAGTCAGTAGGATGACGCATCTCTCCGGAATTCTCATCAGAACACTCCTCAGCATGCCATCTCATGTCTTTTGCAGTGGCACTCGACTGATACAACCTCTCTAGACGAGGAGTGATGGGAAGATAATACATAGACTTGAAAGATGTCTTCTTCCTACGATCTGAGGGTTTGAACCTAGGGTAGTTGCACATCCTGCACCGATCGATGCTCTCGTTGTCGCCCCAAAATAGCATGCAACCGTTGGTACAACAATCAATCTTCTCAAATGGTAAACCCATATCCTTCAAGAGCCTCTTACTTTGATAGAAATTTTTTGGTGCTGTGTTCTCTTTAGGTAGGGCCCGTTTGAACAACTTTGCAAATTTATTGTACACTTTCTGACTGACTTTGCCTTCAGTTTTGATGGACAACATCTGAGCATTGAATGATAATTGTGTCTCAGTATCACAACCAGGAAACAGCTTCTAATCGACATATTTAAGCATCTCAAAAAATCTCTGCGAACGAGGATTTGGTTCCTCTTCCATGTGGTGACCACCCAAACCAGACTCATCAATCATCGTATGATAGCTTTGAAATTCATCCACAGGTGTCTCAGAGCATGGAATAGGCGAATCACGGTTCGAACCACCAATCTCAAATCTCTCACCTCCACTGCTACGAAACTGATCATAGAAGGCAACCACTGTTTCAAGATTATGATTCCACCGAGTTTCGCCATGTATAGTCCAATTGTAATAGTATGGAGTAAAACCAGACATCACGAGATGAGTTAGAACCTCATCAATGCTCAAAAATCTCTTGTTACCGCACTTTTTTTTTTAACAAGGACATCTAATCTGGCCATTCATATCCACGCAGTGTGGATTACCAGAGGCAAACACAGTAAACTTATGAATTTTCTTGTAAAATTCAGGGTTGATCGATCCTTGTATCAGACGAGGGATTTCATACATCCAACGACGATCAGGGAGTTCCATCTGATTTAAATTAAGAATATACCACATTAGAATTATAAAAAAATTCGCCAGAGTTTCGACTATAAACAAGCATATCCGATTTTTTAAAACAAAAAATCCAATATATATAATCAAACATCAATTACACTACAAAATTCTAACAAATTAAATTAGGATTAAAATCTCCAATAAAAATAGATATATTCATAAATAATTAATGTACAACATGCAAATAATATTAAACTTAAACGGTAAAAATATAAAAACGTACGGTCAAATTGAAGCAACGAGCACAATGTGACAATGGACCCGAACGATTACAACCAACACGTTGAAATAATGTAATTCTTCACATTTCTGAGATTTTTTAAGGTTTTGGGGGTAAATTTTCATGAATGAAAAGGAAAGAAGAGGGCAGTGGCTGTTCTATATTCGAAGTTTAGCGACCGCTTTTTTTAATTTACCGACCGAAAATTCGGTCGCTAAATGTAAAAACCGAATCGGCCAATAATTGCCC
>JAPKLY010001156.1:19396-31555 GCA_026898435.1 Prunella vulgaris
GACCGCCTAATCGGTCAGTAATATTGTTGACTAATATTGACTGACAATATTACCGACCGATTTGGCGGTCGGTAACTTATTTTTATGTTAGCGACCGCTTTTTCGGTCGGTATTTTCTTTGGAAAATTTAGGGTTTGACCAATAGTCAAAATCGGTCGCTAATCGATCAAAAATCGGTCGCTAATTAATTATTTAGCGACCGATTTCAGTCGGTCGGTAAAAAGCGGTCGCTAAATTCCGTCTTTTTTGTAGTGCATTTCACTAATAATTTCACATAAAAATATATTCTTATAGTTCTATTTACTTACATTAATTAATTTTTTAATAAAAATTTATTTTATTCATTTAATTATTACAAATCAACTCAATTAAAAAAGCATGCAAAATCAAATAGAAAAACAAAATTGAAAAGACAGGATATGGTTTTAACGACTGTTTTACCTTTTCTTTTTTCATACTTATTTGCTAATCACCTAAACTGTTTCCCCGCACTTAATCCGTATTTTCAGGAATAATAATAAAATAATATAATTTTTAAATATTATACCCTCTCTATAAAATAGTTTAACAGCTTATAAGCATCAATAGTAGAGGGAGTATAATTTATATCATATATATATATATTATCATTTGCAGTTGGACCCTTTGTATTCCAAATTGATATTTTAAGTTGTATGTATTAAAACAAAATTATAAAGGAGAATCAATCTTTAATAAATAAAATATATTCGAATTAAACCTCTCTCTCCAATATCAATATCAATTGGAAGTGTGGGTATTATATGAATAATACTCACGATAACAATTTTATGCACAATACATTCCCTTTTATGCAATATTATACATTTTGTGTGTAGTATTAGTTCATATATAGTGTAATATTAGTTCATATATAATGTAATGTTAGTTTATATATAATGTTGTTTTAATTTATTTACTGTGGCATGCTACCAATGGTGTTATTTTATATATAGTATAATGTTAGTTCATATACATTATGATATTAATTTATATATAATATTTTATATTATTTATCTGTATAAAATCAAATTCCAAAATATTTAAAATAAATATTATGCGGGTATGATGCTGATGCTGATGACTAGGAAGTTGTGCGGGTGGATAGAGGAAAAGTTGTGTACCAAATTAACTCATGTATATAGTTTGAAATCATGGAGTATGATTGAGGATTGTAATCCATTGTGCGTGTTTTTGAATGGCGCATTGTATTGGAGATCAGGGGATATGATAATTGCACTCCATCGATCTTAGGACTGAAAGTTATAGCCGGTGGAAAATTGTGAAGTGGACATAAGTGTATTGGACGGATGCTTAGAGGGCGCTTGTTTCAAATTCTTCTATGGTAATGGGAATGAAATTTCATTTTCCTCCTTTACTCTTACACTCTTACATATGTTGAATGAGAGTTTATATTCATGATGGTTATATTATTAATGTTGTGCTCCAATTTTTGAAAAGTTGATAAAAAAGAATGTTGTTGGTTGTGGTGTGGAGAATTGATTGAGGAGGATGATTATAAGATGAGATAGAAATAATCAAATGGGGATGATGATTACCTTATTTAGGAGAAAAAACAATGTTATGTTATTCTCATTACATATAATAATTACTATGTATATATCTCGTTCCCATTATCATTGATTTTTTTTTTTACCAAACGCCCCCTTAGTTATTAGTTTGAATCATTACACAACGGGTGTCTTTGATGGAAGATAATGGTCATGGGTTAAACTATTTTCGCTGCAACTTCCTGATTGAACGTCCGGTGAATTTCAAGCTTGTGGCTTATTTGAAGAGGAAACAGCAAGCTGTTGTGCACTACAGTTTCTTGGTTTGATATTGGGATTAATAATTCCTTCATGTCTTTTTCAGAGATTTGCTACTTCAAAAATTTGTCCAGTGCTGCCTTGCCTGCCTTTTAAACATGATCTGCCTTTTAACTGAAATTTGTTCAAATTCCCTGCCCTTTCGTTGGCATGCAATTGTCCCACGGACAGTTTTTTGTGTAAGATACAGAGGCTATATATTTGACCAGAATTAATCGCCCTTATTTTCTCTCTCTGCAGTTTATCCATTGATTTGAACTGTTATTTTGCCAATCCGCTATTCAACTCTAATTTGTGTTATTTAACTTTACAAGCTTTATTTTAGAAATTGGGAAATATGAAGATTATAATTACTTGGTAATAATTGTTGGTGAAAAAACTCACGGTTGCTTTTTGTTCCTCGAAAAAGTCTCAGATGGTTGAGTTATTTTATCAAACAGCAGAGCTAAGTATTGTATCACATCTAGTTTAACCATTCTTGAGCTGTTTGTGATCCTTATTTTACTAGTGAAGTTACACTGCAGATAGTTACAGAAGACTAAATGATGGGTTTAGCGGTACCAAAAGGCAATAATTATGCATAATCAGGTGTATTGTCTCCGTAATGCTTTTCGAAAACTTCTTCCCAATGGCAATATCAAGAAGCTGAACAACAGATTTACAATATCATTGTTAACCTTAGTTCATTTTCTGTTTGTTTATCACAACTTTGAAAGTGATGATGACATTATTAGAATAGGACATTCTTTGGTTTCAAATTGAAGAATTTTAGAACAATAGATGCAAGTTCATATAAAAAAATCTAAAGAGATTTGATGCAAGTTCAAACACCGAAATGCTTCCTTTCACCACTCTATATAATTGCCAAAGTTTTAGGGGTTCTAATATCAACTTCCTCATATTCTGCAGACAAGATTACTAAGTAAAAAACTCCATTATCTTAGATATTAGCATAATCGTATTTGTGTTAACATCGAATCCACAAGTCAAATTAAATACAATGTCTGCTGATTTATGCATAGAGTTTTACATTTATTCTCCTTATAAAAAGGATATTCAAAATGTTATACTATAGATTGCCTGTTCATAAGTTGAGGTTGGAGAGTGTCTATTTTGCGTGCTTTAACATATGGGATAATATTATTAAATCCACTAAGCTGCTCACGAGATTCATACGTTAAAAGTGATTCTCAAGTTTAATTTACCTTTGCAGAGATACCTAAGCTATATAATTCTGCCATATGTCATTCATCTTTGTAAATATCTTTGAGGCCTTAATTTATTTACAGAAAATACACATAAATGTTATATTCCTTAGAAGAAAAAAGGAAGTTACATTTATGTTGGTGGAAACTTTTACGATGCCCCCTCCTCCAAACTCACATTAGCCGGGAGTTTGAGATACAATTCTGCAGGATATATAAATTTCAGATTATTTTTTAATATTGTTGTGTTGATAGTCTTGTTCCTGTTACAGTAGCTGAATCAGTCTCAATCTTAAGTGATTTTTGAATTGTGTCGGACATCCATCGGTGGCGTCCACAAAGATTTAACTGAGTGTAAGTGCTTCCTTATGATTTCTCAACCACAATTTCTCTTCTTTGATTTCTCAATTATGTATTAGGTCCTAGAATCTTCATCACCAGCTGTTAGTGCTGTACTTGCCCTTGTTTGCTCTTTGCCTCTCTCTCCACTGAGCTTTTTTCAATCATTTCTATAACTTGTTGCAATATTAATGAAGATGCAGCTTTTGATTTCTCTTACATTCTTGTTTTGGTGCAACGTTCTCTGTTTTTCCTTGTTTTCAAAATTCCCATATTAGTATAGTATCAATGTAAATCCTCAAACCATAACAATATCATTGTGTTTTTACTTTTAATTTGAACATTCCTATATATATTTTATGTTTTACTAAGCCCGACCTAAAAAAGAGGAAGTATATAATAAGGTTTGGTGATAATGGTTTTGGAGTAGATGAACTGGATTAACTGAGGGTTGCAAAAGGTTTGTTAAAATCATTATCTGCATTCAAGTGTGAATGGTAATTTTTTTCCGTCGTTGACTGTTATGGAAGTTGAAAACATTGCTAGGTGAGATTTGATCCTGTCCATACGTAGTAAGAGGCTAATGCCTCACAACTTTTTCTACATCTTAATTCAATATGTTCACGTATTTCACTGTAACTTAACGAATATTTCATTGTAGATATGGAGGCTTGCAGAGGGGATGCTCAATCACGACGTGGCGGTGGTCGTAGAGTACACACAGGGATAAATTTGGATACTTCAGTGGATGATACATTAAAATATTACTGTCATCTAGTAATTTGGTATGCCATGTTTATGATTTCAAATATATACAAGTTTTTAAATAACTTATTCGTGTTAAATCTAAATTTGCATTGTAGATGTTGGGCACCACGAAGACATTTTAACAGTTGAAGTTGATTGATGATGGTAAATTAGTATATGTATTTTTCACATTTTAACGATTGAAATTGATTGATAATGGTAAATTATCATATGTAACTATTAACGATACATTTTGGTTATTCATTTTTTACAGGAGAAAGTCGAGTCTAGAATTGCTACTGATTCTATTTTATTCAAATCCCAACATAGATGAATCAGAATGTGCTAAAAAAGTGGATGATCACTATATGGATGTTGTTCGATGGGTTCAAAAGCAGTTAATCTACGGTCTTGATGATTTGGGCTGGTCACAAACTTCTTCAAGGATGTCACAAATGGTCATAGAGCGCATCAGAGAAGAGGGTCGAGTTGAGGTCCAACAAGTATTGGATGATGTTGTGGCACGACAAATAAAAATTGGAGGAGACAATACTGTTGTAATCGAGAGAAAAGCGCAAGCATAAAGTAAATAACACAGTATTGATGACCCAGTTCGTCACGGAGTGACTACGTCTGGGGGCGACCAAGCCAGGAGATTATACTAATAATGAACTGCCGTTACAATCAATATGAAAGTGTAGAGTACATAATACAGGGAACGATACTATATATATAATACCTAACCCTAAGTCTTGTGGGCCTAAAGCCCACTGGATATATCTAATATTATATCCACACAATATAATAATATATTTACATATATTATAACACTCCCCCTTGGATATAATATGACAAGGAAGAATGCAAGTGTTACTTAGTGGAGTGTTACAAATGGCCTCGAGGATACAATCATCAGGATTGTTTAACATTTGTTACTCCCCCTGAAGATAACAACCTTCCAAGTCGACGCATCCCGATTCCATGTACGTACTTTTCAAAAGTCGAAGTGGGAAGGGATTTAGTGAACAGATCAGCTAGATTGTCACTTGAGCGTACTTGTTTTATCGTGATCTCACCACTCTTCTGGAGTTCGTAAGGATAAAAGAATTTTGGGGATATATGCTTCGTCAAGTTCCCTTTGACATAGCCGTTGCTCATTTGTGCAATACATGCAGCATTATCTTCGTAGATAATTGAGGGACTTAAGTCAACAGAAGGGATACCACACGAATCGTGAATGTGTTTTATAAGGGACTTTAACCACACACATTCTCGTGCAGTTTCATATAGAGCTATGATCTCTGAGTGGTTTGACGATGTGGTCACCAAGGTTTGTTTGACAGATCTCCATGAAATGGTTGTTCCACCACAGAGGAAAACATAACCCGTTTGCGATTTCGCATTATGGGGATCAGATAGATAACCAGCATCAACATAACCTATAAGCGTGTTGTCTTGGTTTCTTTGATAGAAAAGACCAAGATCTTGAGAACCTTGAAGATATCGTAGGATATGTTTCACACCATTCCAATGTCTCCTCGTAGGGGAGGCACTGAACCTTGCAAGTAGTTTGACTGCAAAGGCAATATCGGGCCTAGTGCAGTTTGCAAGATAGAGCAGTGCACCAATTGCACTTAGATATGGAACTTCAGGTCCCAATAGCTCTTCGGTATCTTCTTTAGGTCTAAATGGGTCCTTTTCCAAATCAAGGGAACAGACAGCCATTGGAGTGCTTAAGGGATGAGATTTATCCATGTGGAATCTCTCCAACACTTTCCTTAGGTAAGCTGATTGGTGTATCAGTATTCCTTCAGGGAAATGCTCGATCTGCAGGCCGAGACAGAACTTGGTTTTACCCAAAGTGTTCATTTCAAATTCAGTTTTTAAGATTGAACTTGCTTCTTCAATCTCTTTCCTTGTTCCAATAATGTTTAGATCATCCACATACACCGAGATGATGCAAAAACCATTAAGGGATTTCTTAGTAAAGACACAAGGAAAAGCCTCGTTATTTACGTATTCCTTCTTCAGGAGGAATTCGCTTAGTCGATTATACCACATACGACCTGACTGTTTTAAGCCATATAACGAGCGTTGCAACTTAATGCTGAACATACTACGATGTTCGTTATTCCTCATTTGGGGAATAGTTAATCCATCAGGGATTTTCATATAGATGTCAGAATCTAATGATCCGTATAAGTATGCGGTAACTACGTCCATTAGCTGCATTTCTAAGTTTAGTTTAACTGCCAGAGATATTAGGAAGCGGAATGTTATGGCATCCATAACAGGAGAGTAAGTTTGATCGAAATCGATACCGGGTCTCTGCGAAAACCCTTGAGCCACTAACCTCGCTTTGTATCTCACAATCTCATTGTTCTTGTTTCGCTTTCGTACAAACACCCACTTGTATCCAACATGGACTACATGTTTCGGGGTACGAACGATGGAACCGAAAACATTTCGTTTATTTAGCGAGTCTAGCTCTGCCTTTATTGCAGCTTCCCATTTCACCCAATCAGAGCGCTTCCGGCACTCGGATATAGTTTTGGGTTCAGGATCTAGATCATTATTAGAAATGGTGAAGGCAATTAAGGCTGCAAATGTATTGTCGACAACAGTTGTATTTCTGTTATAAGTTTCTCCCGTGTCTACGAAGTTTGTTGAAACTTCAATGTTTACATCGACCAGATCCTCTTCATTTCCCAAAGGGTATCGGTCTGATGATTCCGCTTTTTCAGAGTCATTAATTGATTTAGCACGTGCGTTTTGACTCTGATTTTCGTCTGCAGGACGAATCTCTTCAGGAGATTTTAGGGGTGACATAGTGTGTTTGCTAGCTTTACACTTACGCGAATTCGGTTCGCTTATGTTAATATTTCCTCTACGCTTCTGGCGCATGGGGGGATTAACATTTGTCTTCAAGGGGAGTTGTACCCTTTGAGGCGCATTTACCGCAGGTATATGCGACTTAGTCTCTCCTTTATGATCAGTGAATGCATCTGGCAGGTTATTTGCTAGGTATTGCAAATTTATTATCTTCTGAACTTCAAGTTCAGATTGGTTTGTGCGTGGGTCTAGGAACTGAAGATCTTTTGTGTTCCAAGTTATTTCACGGCATTTATTAATTGTGGTATTTTTCTCTCCCCCTAAGGCCGGAAATAGATCTTCATCGAATGTGCAGTCAGCGAAACGGGCTGTAAACTGATCCCCAGTTAAAGGCTCGAGGTATTTAAGTATTGTGGGAGATACAAAACCGATGTAAATACCGAGTTTCCTTTGTGGGCCCATAGATGTTTGCTTAGGTGGTGGTATTGGAACATATACTGCACAACCGAATGTACGCAAATGGGAAATGTTAGGTTCATTTCCACGCACGAGTTGAATAGGGGAATATTCATGATATGCAATTGGTCGGAATTGGATTAGTGATGATGCATGTAAGATTGCATGCCCCCAACATGAAACGGGTAAGTTCGTTTTGTGTAGTAGTAGTCTAGCGATTAATTTAAGACGTTTAATTAATGATTCAGCTAGACCATTTTGAGTATGAACATGAGGGACCGAATGCTCCACTTTGATTCCCAGTGACATGCAAAAATCATCGAATGCCTTATTCACCGGCATTATCCATACGAATGGATTTAATAGGATGATCTGGGAATTGAGATCTCAACAGGATGATCTGTGCAACAAGCTTTGCAAAAGCAGTATTGCGAGTGGATAGCATGGTTACATAAGTCCACCGAGTGGATGCATCTATTAGGACCATAAAGTACTGAAATGGTCCAGATGCTGGGTGTATTGGTCCACAAATATCTCCTTGAATCCTTTTAAGGAATTTAGGAGATTCAGTTCTTACTTTACTACTAGAATGACGAATTATTAGCTTACCCTTTGTGCAAGCATCACATATGTATTCATTAACAGAAGGGATTCTATTGTGTGTTATGTTATGGCCTGATGAATTACATAGAATCCGACGCATCATAGTTTGTCCTGGATGTCCTAACCGCTCATGCCATAGTTTGAAAGAGTTTGGATCATTAAATTTTAGATTAAGAGCTATATGGAGATTTGAGGGTCTAATGTATGTGTAATACAAGCCAGACGAGAAAGATGGAAGTTTTTCGACGATGTGTTTACGACAATTTAAATAGTGAGTCATCAACAGATATTCACTATTGTCCTCAGTATTTGTTTCAATGTGATAGCCATTCTGTCGAATGTCTTTGAAACTGAGGAGGGTACACTTTGATTGTGGATACAATAAAGCATTTTCGATTATCAGCTCGGTACCCATAGGTAGAATGATCGAGGCTCTTCCGGAGCCAACGATTTGTATGTCATCGTCGGAAATAGTAGTGACACTTCCTTTCTTTTGGGTTAATGTTTGGAAAAATTGTCTATCTTTTAAGATAGTATGTGTAGTAGCACTATCTACTAAGCACAACACATTAATCTCCATAAGCACTTAAGTGTATGTTTGGTTACGTTTAGATATGAGGAATGCTAAGGAGAGCCAAGATTACAGACGCTGATTGATCAGCCGCACAAGGGATCACTTAGGTCCTACTTTATCAAGAACGTATTAAATTATTTTTGTAGACAATAGTGATCGACAATTGGATTTTACTGTAAAAATAAAGCATCGATAAGCATTCATAAATGGAATCCATAAAAGTATCATGCAACATAGTCAAGATAAAAGCCAGTCAAACATGCTGGTCCAAGCAAGTAGCAAGTAATATCAAATAGTCTAATAGATAAAGCAAGTAAACAGCAAGTTGATGTCGATCACTCATTGTCTCCAAAGGCGTCTACAGTCATTGTATCTCCCACTAAGAGGTCATCCTTCTCCATATCAAAGCCTGCATCTGGCAGGTTGGTGTGGTGTGATTCACCTTTAGGAGCTTTTCCCTTTTTGTCTTTAAGCATGCGTTGATATAGCTCCACTAGATGTTTTGGAGTTCGACACTGGCGAGACCAATGGTCGTCGCATCCACATTTGTGACAGAGTTGCTTGTTCTGTGTACCTGAGCTCGATGGTTTGTCTTGAGGTGCATTCTTTTCAGTTGCACTAGATTGTGCATTGTTGCGACCTCTACCTCTTCCCCTACCACGGCCTCGACTTCGGGTCAATCCGCGTCCCCCACTTGCCTCATTTTCTTTCCCACGTGTACGGCCTCTAGAGTTCCTCAGAGTAGCATGTGCTTCAGGCACATCTTGTGAGCCAACCGGTCTAGTATTGTGATTTTTCATCAACAATTGGTTGTGCTTTTCTGCAACTAGAAGTGCAGAAATAAGGTCGGAGTGTGTTTGATACTCTTTGGCCCTGTACTGCTGCTGGAGTACAAGATTACTAGCATGGAATGTGGAAAGAGTTTTCTCGATCAACTGATCATCAGGGATCGGTTCACCGCACAGCTTGAGCTGTGAAAGTATGCGATGTAGGGCGGAGTTGTACTCCGTCACAGACTTGAAGTCTTGGAAATGAAGTGTTGTCGAAGCATGTCTGGCTTCGGGGAGGATCACATTTTGTTGTTGTTGGAATCGATCCTGGAGGGATTTCCACAACATTGATGGATCTTTTTCAGTGAGGTATTCATTCTTAAGATCTTTGTGAGATGATGTCTTAAGAAGATAAGAGCTTGTGCCTTTTGGGCAGTAGTGGATTTCCACCCTTGAGTGGTGGTGTCGGATAAGTCTTTTGAAGCTAAGTGGATTTCAACGTCTAAAGCCCATGTCAAGTAATTGTGGCCATCTAGTGCCAGTTCATCAAATTCACGTTTGATGATGTTTGACATTTTTGTTGCTACAAAGAAAAAGAACTAATAAATTTAGAATTTATTATTGTGTTGTAGCAATTAAAAAAAATAGGGCTTAAGATCCAATGCAAAGACAAATTAATAATAGGGGTGTATTTAAGAAAGGATTGGGTGTATGACTTGTGTGAGACTTTTATTAATGGGACTTTAACCCAAAAATAATTATTGGATAAGGCCTTAAAAAAATTTATGATTTGGGCTTTCATAATACCATTATGAATTTGATAATTATTAATGGGACATCGGGCCCAAAAATAATTGTTAGGATCCAAATTAATTAGGATCAACTAAATAAAATGCCCAATCAATTTTAAAAAAATGGCCCAAGTAATTAATTAATATTATTATTAATTAAGTTTTTTTTTATTATTAAAAGGGGTTTGGCCCAATTTAATATATTAGGAAAATGGGCCCAGTTTCGGAATTAAGAAACCGAATTAAAGGGCAGAAGCCTAGTTAGGAAAAGTAATTGGAAAGGCCCAATAAACAGGCCCATTACTAACTGATATCAGAAAAAAAACCCTTGACCAATTCAACAAAGGGGAATTTGGTCCGATTGTCTAGCGGCCGTTCGCGAAAATTTTAGCGAGGGGTTGTCCACGTCGCCATCGACATCGCGTGGAGGCAGGTGGGCTTGGCGTTCGCATCGTCGCGCGGAAACAGGGCGTCACCGCTCCAGCCATTGTCGGTGCGAGGAGGAGTTGCCGCCGTTGCGGGCTGTGACGCCACCGCGTCTCCTGCGTTGTCGCACGGAGTTCGCCGTCGCGCGGAGTTCGCCGTCGCGAGGAGCTTGAAGCTCTCGACAGCGGTGCCGTCGACGCAGAGGGGGCGTTGCCATCCCGTAAGCGCAGAGCACCGTCGCGGCTTGCTGCCGTCGTAGCTGACACACGTCGCGCGCCGTCGCGTACAGCCGCTTCAGGGGCTGTCGCAGATTTGCCGTCCGTCGAGTTTGACGCGGCCGTCGTTCATGACGTTTAGGCCAGTTCAAGGGCTCAGTCATAACGGAATCGCCACAGTCAATTGAGGTTTGGGAGTTTTGATTTCAAAAACTGAAATTGGTTTTGATTTCTGTATTCAGTAAATTTTTTGATTTCCTGTTCGAAAAAGTGTTCTGTAATCGACAAAAACAATTCGATTTTTCGAAATTGTGTATTGGGTTTTTGTATAAAACAATGATCCGAGTTTTTGTTCTAGTAAGAACAGGTTCTGATTTCTCAAAAACTGATTTTCTGAGTTATGAAAAAGAATCGGATTTTGGGGTTAATACGATCGAAGGCAATCGATTTTCGTTTCTGATTTTGTTATGCAATGTTATATGCATTGACCATACAGGGAGCATACAGTAATAACATAGCATATGCAGAATGATTTTCGACATATAATTGCATAGGTAGATGATTGCAGATACTAAGATGGATATTCAAAAGTATACGAATGTATGTGTTGATTGCATGTATGGGTTTGTTCACATATATAAATTCATAAACATTAAATCTATATACATATATATGGACGTACGATTGCATCAGACCATAATTATCAATACAAACAAACTGCAGTAAACACATATTCTGATATTCAGAATATTAAAGCATATTCAGGCATAATTCATAAAATAAACATATGCTTACTTAGGGTTCCTAGGCATGGGATTTTCAGATTAACATAAATATAGAAACTTACGGTTTCAGCAATTTATAAAATTAATCCCGATTGATTTGATCTCGAAAACAGCTGGAGCAATCCTCTCGTAAATCCTTATTGCTCGTAGAGACTCGTGCTGATAACGTGTTGTAATCGAGAGAAAAGTGCAAGCATAAAGTAAATAACACAGTATTGATGACCCAGTTCGTCATGGAGTGACTACGTCTGGGGGCGACCAAGCCAGGAGATTATACTAATAATGAACTGCCGTTACAATCAATATGAAAGTGTAGAGTACATAATACAGGGAATGATACTATATATATAATACCTAACCCTAAGTCTTGTGGGCCTAAAGCCCACTGGATATATCTAATATTATATCCACACAATATAATAATATATTTACATATATTATAACAAATACGTCACTACAACAATTAAGAGCTTGCATAACTCTATTTAGAGAGCTCAATGACAAATGAGCTCTCTAATCATATACAAAAAATAACAATAATAATAATAATTATAATAATAATAATAATA
>JAPKLY010001156.1:31655-62895 GCA_026898435.1 Prunella vulgaris
TAAAAAACCGTTTTAATAAAAAAAAATATATGAAAAAGCGGTTTAAAACAGTTATACCTTAAAGCGGTTATGAACCGCTATGGGCTTTCAACGGTTGAAAACCGCTATGAAACTCAATTAGAGTCACTCTTTTAACCTAACCCTTCCTTCATCTGTATTCTATTTCATTCAAAAACAAAAACCCTTCTTTCATCCGCTGAAGGCCGCCGCCACTCTTCGCCGCTGAAGGCCGCTGGAGTTGATTTTAAGGTAGCTTATTCATGTCTTGATATTCTTGTTGTGTTTTCTGCAATTAGCACGTTACATTATACAATTAGTATATGTATTTTTCACATTTTAACAGTTGAAGTTGATTAATGATGGTAAATTAGTATATGTACTTTTCACATTTTAACAATTGAAGTTGATTAATATTGATAAATTATTATATGTAACTATTAACTATACATTTTGGTTATTCATTTTTACAGAAGAAAGTCGAGTCTAGAATTGCTAGTGATTCTATTTTATTCAAATCCCGACATAGATGAATCAGAGTGTGCTAAAAAAGTGGATGATCACTATATGGATGCTGTTCGACGGGTTCAAAAGTAGCTCATCTACGGTCTTGATGATTTGGGCTGGTCACTAACTTCTTCAAGGATGTCACAAATGGACATAAAGTGCATCAGAGAAGAGGGTCGAGTTGAGGTCCAACAAGTATTGGATGATGTTGTGGCACGACAAATAAAAATTGGAGGAGACAATACATCACTACAACATTTAAGAGCTTGCATGACTCTATTTAGAGAGCTAAATGGCGAATGAGCTCTCCAGTCATATACGAAAAATAACAATTATAATAATAATAATAATAATAATAATAATAATAATAATAATAATAATATGCTTACATAGCGGTTAAAAACAGCTTTAATAAAAAAAAAAATATGAAAAAGCGATTTAAAATCGTTATACCTTAAAGCGGTTATGAACCACTTTGGGCTTTCAGCGGTTGAAAACCGCTATGAAACCCAATTAGAGTCCCTCTTTTAACCTATCCCTTCCTTCATCCATATTCTATTTCATTCCAAAACAAAAACCCTTCTTTCATCTATTGACGGCCACCACCACTCTTCGCCGCTGAAGGCCGCTGGAGTTGATGTTAAGGTAGCTTATTCGTGTCTTGATATTCTTGTTTTGTTTTCTGTAGTTAGCACGTTACAATATACAATTAAACTACTACCTATGTCTGGCACTTTATGTTCGTTGTATACAGGTTGGGGATAACCCTGCTAGAGTCACTGAGATAATACAATCAATGAAAGATCCAGAAGAAGGCCGTTCTTCACTGCTGAAGGCCGCCGCTCACGATGAGAGGAATCCAGCAAAGAGAGGCAGACTTTGAAATTCCAGCAGCATAGATTTGCAAATCGTTTAAGCAAGCTTCGAGCGCTGGTGTTGCTTCTAGAACGGTGGTTAAGGCTTCTGGATCGGCGATGTTATTCCATTGCAGAGTTGGAGTGTTGGTGCTCGATTGGGACGATTGCCGGCAGTGGGTATGAACAGGGGTTGACTCCTGTGAAGAATTGCTGGCACGACTGTGGAATCTCCGTTTCCAGGCGGCCGCTGAAGGCCGCAATCTGGAATCCCACGTCTGGAAACGGTGTAGATCTGAACCGCACGTCTAGAAATGGTAATTGTAGTGGAAGATCCATTATTAATTTGAAGTGGAAAATCTGTATGTGAAGGAATAATTGCTATATCACAGTCTATTTCAAATTTTGGGTATTTCTAGGCATCTTCCTTCCCCTTTTCTTCTCTTTTTTTGTGTGTTAATTTGTGTGTAGTGGTTGTGCCAATCTTGTATACATTAATTTCAAGTCACCAAATGTTAATTATGGGTGAATGGATATGGTGATTGATCAAATATATGTGAGACTGAGCAATTAAATCAATTAAAAGAGCATGTGTATGCAATACATCCTTTCCAACTCTTAATTTGTTCGAAAATTATAATTCTTCATTCTTTTTAGATTTTTCTTAGGTGTTGATATGCTTAGACTCTTTTTCATGGACATAATCTTTTTCACTCCATCTGCTAATAAAAGAAAAATATAAGCAAAAATGAAATATAATTTCAAGGTCATTCGGACGCAGAAAGATAATATATATTTTTTAAATAACCTTAGGGAGCGGTTATAAACCGCTCTCTAAGTTAAATATTAAGAAAATACGTATACACTTGGAGAGCGATAAAGAACTGCTCTGTAAGGTGAGTTCCTGGCGAACGGTTACCAACCGCTTTCTAAGTGCTTTTTGGAGAGAGGTTTTTTAATAACTCTCTAAACTTAGAGAGTTGTGGCATAGAGAGCTCTTATAACCGCTCTCTAAGCGGAAAAATAAGAGCTCTACAAGCCTATATCTGTAGTAGTGCGTCATGTAATGGATCGTGTCAATGCCCCAACTTTCAACTTTTCGAGACCCTCTTGAGGATGATTAGGATGAGTATCAATTAAGAATTATGATAGTCCTAAATTTTGAATTATATTCGTAAATTGTTGAGGACGTATTGGTTAAAAAGTGATGAACTATGCAAAATTGTGGATTTTATTTTTGTAGTTTATGCTATGGATTTTTTTAAATTATATGAATTTACAATTGTGGTAAATTTAAAATTTAATTGCTTGATAAGATGTATTAGGATATTAGCAAGGAATAAATAATAGATATCAAAATGTAATTTACCAACAGATATTTTTGGTTGGTAGCATTGTCAAGTTTTAACAACAAAATAATGACGGATTCTTAACTGAATTTACCAACGAATTTCCAACCGATATTTATACTAACGAATTTATCGACGGAAATTACTAACAAATTGCCAACAGATTTTTGACGGGTCTGATCATCAAATTAAAAACATATGTCATTTACTGACCATTTTACCAACAGATTAGTAACGAAAAATTTATTTAAGTTAATACTACATGTTGGTAATCCATCTGTACTTTTTACTAACGAATTACCATTCCGTTGGTAAATTTAGCGATGAGTGAAATACCGACCGAAAAATTTCTTCGGTATTTCGTTAGTAATCCGTCGGTAAATGCTATTATATTGATTACCAACAGATTTTTCCCATTGATAAAATTCGAATTTCTTGTAGTGTTTGTGAAGAAAAATTTCTAATTTCTAATTTCTTGCTATTAAACAAGAAATTGTAAGTTTATTGGAGATATTATTTCTAAACATTATAAGGGCTATATGATAAATCAGAGGAAAGATGCCATTCATATACCAAGGGTATCATGTAATAGTATTCTTAAAACACATATAAGCATAGTAAGAAGACAAATTAAGAACAATTCATATAAATAAGAGAAAGGTCCAACAACACAACATAATTCGAGTTTTAATTCATAACATCTCAAAAGTACATTTCACATACAAATAAAGTACATACAAAATGAGCATAAAGTATATTAGAAGGCTCCCTTAATTAGCACCTTTGTATATATTTTTTTTTTTTGCAATCTTGGTGGCTCTAAATTAAAATCTGCCATAGATAGATACTCTGGGTGCTGAGATAAGAAAGGGGCAACTTGGGAGGGGCGCTGTTTAGCCAAAAGGTGTCTACGTGCAAGTGTACACGATCGTTATTGCAATGACAAGTTTAACCAAGTTTATTTTATATCGAACCCAAAGGAGACGGGGATTTGTAAGGTAAGACTATTGTTCTTGATTCAAAAACACAAAGCAAATAAAGGGGATTTGGTATCTATGTCTACTAGTGCGTCAAACTTGTAAACTACCTATCACCTTGATTCACAAAGTGAGCGAGTGTGAGAGTTATGTGCTAGTGTACTATCCTATGTTTCATATGGTGAGGTATCACTTTATCATGCCATGGATTTGTGTACAATGAATTGGTACGCCACTAACATGTAAAAGGTCTCCCTAATAACACATTAAAGCCTCTAATTGTTCCTTCTATTCACTAAGTATAGCTCTCACTATCTTAGGAATTTAATCAAACACTTTGCATGCATTTGGCCTAGTACAAGAAGATTTAGGAAAATAGGCCAATTCTCATTGAGAATATCTCCTAATGGCCCTTATGATTAACTAAACATGCAAGCCATTCATACAATCCATCAATTTAGAGAATTGATCATACAACAATTCATATCAATCAAAAGATCAATATAATCACCATACTACTCCATAGGAGTCATACACCAACACACAAAGGGATTAGCCCATGGCTAATTTAGTATACATAAAAGAAATAGAAGCAATAACAATCATCATTATGCAGGAATTATACAAAGTATTCAAGAATTTACCTATTACAATTGGAATTGAAAAGATACAAGATTACCTCTAGAAGCTAAAAAATGATCCGACAATAGAAATTGAAAATCAATCGGTAGAAATGTAGCTTGAGCTATGCTAAGAATGCAGGAGAAAACTGATCGTCGATCCGAACGGTAGATCACAAGTAATCGTCGAAATCGTAAATGGAAATCTAAGAACACCACTTGGAAACTACCTCTAACTTCTCCTAATCTAGTGAGAGAATATGAATCTAAGAAAAATGATAAAAGTCCCTTAGAAAATCTGATATGGAAGTATATATAGTGCCCTTGGATCATTGACTAAGATGCCCTTCATTAAAACGTGCAAAAATACGAAAATAGCCCTGAAAATTGGAGAAAACTGAGCTGCTGTCGACCACTCGGGTGACAGCTTGGTCTATAAAAAGCCCTCTTGTCGTCCAAGAGCTGAGCAACTGTCGACCAGGCTTGGTCGACATGCTCACTCGACAATCGCCTGTCGTTCCAGAGATGTTGGTCGCGCGAGGCCTCTCTTCCGAGGAAGAAGTCCGTGTCGCCCGAGGCCTTAGTCTAGGTCGATGCGTGACTTCCTTGTTTTTGTCATATCTTGAGCTCTAGAACTCCGATTGACTCGATTCTTCTTTCGTTGCGACCCTCTCTTCAAGATCTTCAACACAGGATAGAAATTTCTCCATTTTTCTCAACTCCAGAATTTGGACTTTTCTCGATCTTGCTCGTTTCTTCCTCATTTTGCTCGTTTTCACCTACAATCACAACTTTCTAGCAAAGAAGGGTTACATACACAAAGTATCACATAATAGGGTCAAATATGAACGTAATATCACCAAAAGCATATAGAAATGAGTGCTAAAACATGCAAATATGACCCTAATCAGGCGCCTCAAAATCTTGCTAGTTGGAGTTTCATAATAGACTTCCAACCTCGACAAATCATTTCAGATGGGACAACTTTCTCGTGAAAACAAGAGGTGCTTTGGGAGGTTTGGTTTGTCCAAACTCCATAACTCCCATTTTTCGGCTCGACATCAGGCGGATCATCGCATGAAACTCTCTCTATTCATTTGCAAGTGAAGGACACCTCCTTTATGTTCATACGAATTTCTTCTTACTCTTCTTGGGTCGATATCACCCTCCATTTCTTGCACTCTCTCCATAAAATCATGTTGTATGCCTCGGAATACTGGTGATCCCAGAAGGGTGTGGGA
Source organism: Prunella vulgaris (assembly GCA_026898435.1). NCBI lineage: Eukaryota > Viridiplantae > Streptophyta > Magnoliopsida > Lamiales > Lamiaceae > Prunella > Prunella vulgaris. The sequence continues at coordinate 37,201 of JAPKLY010001156.1, forward strand.
GTAGAGTTGGTAGTTTGTGTGGTCTTTGATGAAGGATGGATCGTCGATCATGCATTGCCATGCCTTGCAAACACTTCTGAAGCAGAAAAGGGACATTGCCGGCAGTCAAAAAAGTATTTCCCGGCAGAGTTCAATGGAACATCTTACCTCTATCCTTTAAAAGTTTACAATTTTTTTGCAAATAAATTAAAAAATATATACGATGAATAAAATGTGACTGTGAGGCAGATATTGTGAGTGAAGATTTTAAGGAATATTTTCATTTTGCAAATATGCTAACTTAATTTTGTGGGACAAACTTAAAAGAGAAGTATGCAAATTTTTTAGGGACGAGAATTGTATTAATAAATGATTAAAAAATTAGGCAAAATTTTATATGAAAATGGTTCGTGATAAGTTTAGCATGAATCAATTTTAAAATATTAAATATTTGACCAGGTGTATCAAAGATTTCATCAAAAGTATCAAAAAATTTGGATCAATATTATTATAATATAATTGTTATAAATTTTATTGACTCCAACTTTTGATACTCCTATTGAATATTTTGATACACTTAACCAAATATTGGATACTTTAAAACAATTTCTTAATAAGCTTATCATAAACTATTTTCATATAAAATCTACTCAAAAAATTATGCAATTGTTGCATGGGTTAAGATCCATTCAATTACCAATTCTAACATAGTCACCTTGGGTCAAATAAATCTTTAAAAAAATCGCACAAAACCTAAAATAAAAATTGATGTCTTGTTGTATTACTATAAAGACGAATATGTGTCACTATACAAATAAATGTGTTATTATAAGGATATAAGTGGTACATAATGGTCCTTACAAAAAACATTATTTATCCACATAGTAGCAAATGTAAAGTTTGCAAAATATGTTATTATATGGAGAAATATATGTTACTATACGAATAAAATTAATACAAATACATATAAAGGAAAAAAAAGCCCATGATTTAAAGAAATGAGCAATAATTTAAGAAACACGCATTTTATCTCTTATGAACAAGTATTTGTCCTTATAGTCATTATAAGGATAAAATTTTGTTTCTATAAGGACACATAACAAATTTTATGTTTTGCCTTGATGTGATTTTTAAAAAAAAAAATTCAATTTACCCACTTAACTTTGCAAGTTTTTATTTTTTCTTAAATACAATAAAATTACATGTGCAGTTTTTGAAGTGGAGTGACTTTCTAAATGATATTGTTTAAGTCACAAATCATGTATTAAAGTTGTGTTAATTACCCAAACTTCACTTGAATTTTATTTAAATTACCAAAAGAACCAAATTGTTCAAATGAAATATCAAATACCCTCTACATAGACTTAAAAAATTTGTTTAACTGATAAATAATGTGAAATTAAAAATAATCAATCGATACAAATACGAGTAAACACAATAAATGAAAGAGTTTGATTATAGACCCAATTGGTAGATATATGCGTTAAAATTTTATTTAATTAAAGAGATATCAACATACCCATTGTGAGCTTGATAGAGAGACGATGGTGGCGTCTGTGCATTGGGGGGGGAGGGGTTGCACGGCTGTGACGGGCGACAATGACAACAAGAGAAGACGATGATTGTTGATTTCGTTGGGGAGAAAAATATGGCGAGCAAATTAGGAAAGGGACAATGATATAAAAGAGACAGCAGAGGAATGGTGCATGATGCAGAGGCAGCAAATCTACAAGGAGAACTGGAAGAGGGAAAGGGTGGAAAGAAGTATATAAAAGAAAGAAACCTAGGGTTTTATGGAATATGTGTATAGAGTGAGTGTATAAGATTGGATCTTAATGAAATTATTATTGGGCTTTCTCAATAATATTGGCCTAAAGAGATAGTTTAAAGAAGCCCAAAAAAATGAAGCCAAATTTACGAAATTGAACAATAACCAAGTTGAAGTTGTGTTCGTGGGCATGTGAAATTTGAATATAAGTCGTCCTCTATCTTTCATTTTTAATGAAATGATATTTAATTATTTATTCATTTTACTAATGTGTTATGTATCTAATCAATTTTTACTAATTAGGTCTTAACCGACAAAAATTACCCAAAATGTCACTTTTTTGTTCCTCTAATTTGTTTGTTTTGTCAATTTAGGTAGGTACTAATCAAATGTCATCAACCCAAAAATGCAAAAAACACATGAGTTGAATTTTTTTATTACGACCTAATTGGTGGAATTAGAATAGATACATGACTTAATTGATAATGAAAATAAATAATGAATCGAAATGGTAGCATTTTGTGCATTTTCTGGAATTTAAACCAAGTTTATCATTTATCTTTTTATTTTTATTGAAAAGATAATCTATTTATCTGCTTTATCAATTTAGTTCTGTATATATTCAAAATTTGCCGATTAGGTCTTAATTGGTTAAAAAAAATATATAAATGTCACCATTTTGGACTTGTGATCATCATGTGTATTTGCTTTCTAGAAGAAAACCCTTCACTTTTTGGGTTTCTGAACAATTTAATTGGGGCGGTTGAAGTACAAAAGTTAACATTAGAATGCAACATTTAACTATAGGAAAAAGTAGTGAAGCATGCATCCTCCTCCGACGTCTCCCAACTCCCAAAAATTAACTATATTCATCAAAACTAAATTAACAAACAGACGCTAACTTAATCAGAGAGAATTAAGCTGGAATACTCTGTTTATATCCTTGTCAAGCAAAATTGCTTATGAATACATGCCTCAATTGCCTGCTTCGGTGGATCAATTAATGTTTGATCCAGGTTGCATGTCAATCTTTTGATGGCAAGTGATAAAGTATTCATGTGATTCCTTCTCACGAAACGAAATCTTATATACGACTCTCAATGAAACGTAAACGTCATAGTAGACCAGTGGAGTCACGCGTACTTGTGAACATCTTACGTACATTCATAAGCTAACATTTTAGCTTCATAATGCAAAAGCCAGTCTCAGATATCCGGTGATTTCTCCCAAGGTTACTCTTCCTTACAAAGCCTACACGAATCTTCACTGCATAAATAGTTATCTGAACAGCTCTTACACACAACTTCAAGTTGCAAGGATATACAACCTAGTATGTTAGTATATGTCTATGAATGTACCAACAAGTTTGAAAATATATAGTTGAACATGAAATATTGCTACATATGCAAGTGCTGATTTATACGATCACCAAAATTAATATCAATCTTTTAGTGCATTCAATATTGCATATTTTGATGTGATTGTTTCATCGCTTCATTTCATATTTCATTACTTTCAAGGGAAAATTTCATTTTTAGTTCCAAGAGAATGAATCCGAAACACTTTTGGTACCTATTTATGTAATTGGTCCTTGTTTGTGAAATTTTGGTCCCATTCTTTATTTTTAAGGATAAAAATTGCGATTTTGGGATTAAAACTGTAGTTTACTTAATCTCTTTGGACTTAAACTGCAAATTACTCATTCTCTTGAGCTTAAAAATATTGAAAAAAACTACGGGACTAAAAATTTCAAAAAAAAAATGGACCATTTTGAAATGAACTCATTCTTTTGGACCAAAAGTGTAACCTTTGTTACTTCCCAAAAAACAACTAGTGTATATAGAACAGTCTTTAAATTTTCCTCCAATGTCATCCAACAAATAATGTAAAAACTTTGTCGGTAATCCACATCACACCCCCCGAGTTGCAAAAATTAAAGACTATTTTTCACATGTTAGGCAACCAAAGTTTTTTAAGTTTGATTGTAACTTAAAAAAATGCAACAATTCAAAAGCTCTCTAATTAAAAAAAGGAAAAATATTTTTTTTGTCCTTTATCTTTCACGTATTATGATTTTGGTCCTCTAACTATTAGAATCTGATTTTAGTCTTTTATCTTTTAAAATGACGAAAATCAAAGTTTTTTAAAAGATAAAGGATGAAAATGAAATTTTTTTATAAAGATAAAGGGGAAACTGCATAATTGGTACCATGAGAATTTGTGCTAATGAATTTGGCCCTTTTTTTTAACATAAATGGTCACACAAGATTTTTCCATTGAAATTAATGGATTAAAGTGGGACCAAATCTGTTGAGTACAAATTCTCATGGGACTATATGTGCAATTTATTTTTACGGGAGGGACTAAATATACCAAAAAAAGGACCAAAAAAGTAAGTGGAGCCAGATCTGTCAAAAGTGCAATTTACTCTAAAGATAAAGGTGACCTATCTTAATACTACCTCCGTCCACGAAAAATATGCTCAGATATTTACACGTGGTTTAATGCAATATGTCAAAAGGTATTATGGGATATTGTGAGGGCCGATATGAATAAAGAGAATATCTTTGAAAAGTACGTCATATGTACTTTCCAAAGATATTCTCTTTATTCAAATCGGACCTCACAATATCAAGTAATACCTTCCGACATATTGCATTAAACCACGCGCAAATATTTGAGCGTATTTTTTGTGGACGGAGGGAGTATGATATTCAGTAAGCCCTTTAAAACCAAGTAGCCCATAAAAACCAGAAATCACCATACACATAAGAAGGCTAATTAATAGGAGTATGTGTACTTCTTGGCAGGAGTTATTGCAGCGTCCCTCTTCCTCTTCATTGTTAATATCCCTCCTTGTAACAGCTCTAACTCCTCTAGCACCACCACAAATGTAGATAATTTTATATATTATTTATATATTGAGTAAATATATAAATTTATTTATCACATATAAAGATTTATTATATTTTATATTAATTAATGAGGGAAGTTAATTAACTGCAAGGCAGTTAACTTCCCCCTTAAAATTGGATATTTAGAGGAATAGGAATCGGACAGAAGGTGTCCAATGACAAAACATTCCTAGGAGATCAGTAACACAAAATCATCTTAAAAAGACAAACACCGAATTTTTGTATTTTGTGAGATACGATTTTTTAAAGAATTTTCGAAATTTAGGGGTAATTTTGAAAAGTTTCAGAAAGTTTGAGGGCTTGTTTTTTAGAATTCGAATTTTTGGAGGGATTAAAAAATAATTTTTGAAAATTGTTTTTGGTTAAACCGACAACCGCACGTTGACCGGTGACGGCGGTGGCGCTTGGCGGTCACGCGTCGATGAGCGATGGTCCGGTGGTGGCGCGTTAGGCTCACGCACTGACTGGCCGGAACTCCGGTGGCGGCGCGTGAAATACATGCGTAGACTGTGATTGGTGCGTGGCGGCGCGTGGTCGTTGTCAGTCGGCTGCTGGTGGCGCGTGGAGGTGCGTCGGACCATTTTCTGGTGCGTTCTTCGCGTGCTACTATTTTTTCTGGACAATTTTATGTGTTTTGATGTTTTTTGAGTTGTTTGGAGCTATTTTTAGTACAATAATTGCATTTTTAGCACATCATATGCCTTTATTTATTAGAAAATCATGTTTAGATGTGTTTGGAAATTGTTGTGTGATTACGGTTATCTGAGAAAGTGGGAGCCAAAGAAATATAACTTTATTACACTTGTGAATATGCCTGATGCATAATGGGAATGATTTTTCCAAAGTGCTGTATTTGAGGAAATTCATGCGTTAAAATTTTATTTATTGATTGATGGTCAACTTTTGGCTGCTCGTTTACAGATATGTATATCCGAAAAGTTTCCACTGAGGCTATTGCACTAGCTTCCATAAAGGATGACAATAGTCGGGCACTTAGGACTGTATGCTCGAGGATGGGTGGAGTTCGTCAATCAAATCTTGTGAGATTGAATGGTCATGGGAATGATTTGATAGAGCATGAATTGAAAAAACGAATGATAAATTGGTTCACTCTGTGCGTAGACGTCTTGTTTTTCTACATTGATACACTGTTGTACTTCGTTTTGGTTGTGGTTTATTTGTTTTAGTTTGATAAATAGTGGTATTTTAGCTTAATACAATGTGCTTATTCATTTGTTTTTCTTTAGTTTGAAATAAATGAACTAATTTGTTGTTTTATGTTTTGAAACAAAAGTCTATTTTTTAGATGCATGATTAGATCAAAGAGTAGTAACTTTAAGTTATTTTTCGACATCAAGTCTTGTGTCGATTTTAAGATGTTTTGTTTAGCTCAACATAAGACTTTACATGACACATGACACATGACATCATAAGATATGGTACGTCTTGGATGAACAAGATACACTGGATGCTATAAACTAATTCATGGAAGATCCGGGAGTTGGAACTGGCAATCAAGGAATGAGAGACCAAGAGGTTTACCTTGCGTGGAAGAAAAAGAATTCCACTGCACGCGGTATCCTTGTTAGTTTGGTGATCGATGAAATGATCCATGAGTGTGAACAACAGAAATCTGCGCATGATATCTGGGTTTTTCTACGTGAGAAATATGGTGGAACGTCTGTTACCAAACTGAGACAGTTGACCATAAAGTTCGACACTTATAAGAAAAAGTCAGATCATAACATAAGACAACACCTTAGGGAAATGTCAAATATGTTCCTCGAACTTAAAACTACTGGTCACGCTCTTTCTGATGAACAATAGATCCAAGCCTTGATACTCTCGCTGCCAAATCAATGGGAACACCTTAAGGTCAATTTGACCCACAATGAAAGTATTAGAACTTTTGGTGATGTAGCTCGCCATGTGGAGCTGGAAGATGAAAGGCTAGGAGCTATCAAATCCTCTTCTGCTGCTTTCTATGCTGGTTCTAGTTCCAAAGAAGCTTCGGGCTTCAAGAAAAAGAGGAACTGGAAGAAAGGGAAGAAGGGTAATTGATCTAACATTGATAAACCAGTAAACAATACACAAAACAAAACAGATGAAAAGAAGGGAAAAAAGAAGCATGTGAAAAAGAATAAGAGGGAGCAAAATGACTTGCTATAACTGTCATCAGCTAGGTCATTTTGCTAGGGAATGCCCTGAGCCCAAGAGGGACATGGTAGATCCATCTAATACTATTTCAAGTTTTATAAATGTCTCAAGTACTGTCTCTTTAACTGAATCTTTTCCTTTGTGGATTATAGACTCAGGTGCAACAGACCACGTTACAAGAGACAGGGGAGTGTTTGTTGATTTTTATCGTGTTCCACAGGGGACAAGATGGATATATGTAGGAAATAATGCTCGTGTTGACGTCAAAGGACTTAGAACTTGCAAACCTGACCTTGACAATGGTCGAGCTTTTATTCTACATGATGTACTGTTTGCTCCTGATACCATGCGAAATCTTGTATCTGTTTTAGTTTTACTTTAATTAGGATATGATGTATTGTTTACTAAAGACTCAGTTTTTATTGGCATGGATAATGTGTGTTATTGTAATGGATCTATGTATGATGGTTTTATGGTTTTAAATTGTAATCGAACATCCTTTAGTTATTATGATGATTACTCATATTCGCTAAATGCATGTTCTTTTAGTAATGCTTGTTTAAATATAGACATTTGACATGCTAAATTAGGTCATATTGGGCAAGATAGGATGAACCGTCTTGTAAAAGAAGGATTATGGAACCTTACTTCAAAAGTCGAGTTATCTAAGTGTGAACACTGTCTTGCTAGAAAAATGACTCGAAAACCATTTGGCAAAGCCATAAGATCCGAACTTCCATTGCAAATAGTTCATTCTAATATTTGTGGTCCTATAAATGTGAGAGCCCGACATGGAGCATATTATTTCATTATGTTTATTGATGATTGTTCACGTTTTGTTTATGTCTATTTGATTTCTCACAAATATGAAACATTGGATTGTTTTAGACATTTTCTAAACGAAGTTGAAAATCAAAAGGACCTGAATATTATTCCGATCAATTCAAAGAATTATATAATGAAAAAGTGATTATTCGACAATTGACTATTCCTACACACCTCAACAAAATGGTGTGGCTGAGAAAAGGAATAGAACATTGTTAGAAATGGTGAGGTCTATGATAGCACAAGCAGATTTACATATCTCATTTTGGGGAGATGCGTTACTTACAACTGCTTATGTTCTTAATCGTGTGCCTACTAAATCAGTCGCTTCAACTCCTTATGAATTATGGACTGGTAGAAAAACTGACCTAAGTAACCTTAGAGCAAGGGGGTATGCAGCTTACATACATGACTCTACGAGTCAATATGGAAAGCTAGGTCCCAGAGGAAAGAAATGTATCTTCACAAGATGCTACAAGAATTCTAAGGGTTATGTCTTCATAGGAGACCAAGATGGGAATATTACAGAAATAGAATCACGAAATGCAAATTTTCTGGAAAATGAATTTCCTAACAAGGGTGGAATTAATAGAGACGACTCAATTTTTGAGACATTGGAAAACCAAATCCTATCTGATCCAAGTGGGAGTGGTATAACTAAAAATGTGGACCTTGATAAATTTGTTCCAGTTGAGGATCAAACCATTCTTAACGAGGGCATTTTATCTATAGAGGATTCTTCAGAACCACAGTCTCGGAAAAGTTGTAGGAAATCAATGCCAAAAAAGCATTATCACATAGAAGGTCATGCCTTCTTTGTTTCTCCAGAAAATGGGAAAAATTCCCGAGTGGAAGAAAAAGAGCCTAAAACTGTGAAAGAAGCTCTAACTTGTCCAACAAAAGAAAAATGGAAGAAAGCAATGGAAGAGAAAATGGAGTCAATGAAGTCAAATCAAGTCTGGGAACTTGTTGACCTCCCAAAAGGACGCAAAGCAATCGGAAATAAATGGATTCTTAAGATTAAGAGAAAAGCTGATGGCTCAATAGAAAGGTTTAAAGCTCGCTTAGTGGCAAAAGGGTATACTCAACAAGAGGGTATAGATTATGAGGAAACTTTTTTGCCCGTAGTGAGATTTACCTCGATTCGTTTACTTCTAGTTATAGTAGCAAGTATGGATATAGAATTGCATCAGATGGACGTTAAAACTACTTTTCTCAATGGAGTTAGAAGATGAGATCTACATGCAACAACCTGTAGGATTTGTTCTTCAAGGTCAAAAGGATAAAGTTTGTAAGTTGAAAAAGTTGATTTATGGACTAAAGCAACCATCGAGACAGTGGTATTTGAGATTTCATTCGACGATAATCTGATATAACTTTGTTATGATAAATGAAGACCACTATGTGTATGTTAAACGTTCTAAAAACTATTTTAAGATTCTCTCTCTATGTGTAGATGACATACTATTAGCTGTAAATAATAAAGAGTATCTTGAAACTAACAAGAAATGGTTGTCTTCAAATTTTTAGATGAAAGACATGGGTGAAGCAGAATACATTCTTGGTGTTAAGATTCAAAGGGATCGCTAAAAAAAGTTATTGGGCTTATCCCAAGAAACTTACGTCAAGAAACTTTTGGAACGATTCAAAATGAAAGACTGCAAACCACTAGATACTCCTGTTATGAACGGTGAATCTTTGAGCCTAGATATGTGTCTTAAGACTCAAAAAGAAAAAGATGAAATGCCCAAAATACCATATGCCAATGCTATTGGTAGTCTAATATATGCAATGTTGTGCACACGACCACACATTTGTTATGCCGTTGGTCTAGTCAGCATGTATCAGTTTAATCCTAGGAAAAGACACTGGATAACAGTGAAAAGGATTTTCAGATATCTAAAAGGGATTGCAGACTATCAACTTTGCTAGCAAGGAAACAATGTGACACTCAATGGGTATACGAACGCAGACTAGAGTGGTGATTTGGATGAACGAAAATCAATTTCCTGTTATGTCTTCTTACCCAACAATGGAGCGATATCATGGTGTTGCAAGAAACAGACTTGTATATCACTATCTACAATGGAAGCCGAATTTGTGGCATGTGCTGCTGCAGTTCAAGAGGCTATTTGGTTAAGAAGATTCCTGAAACATTTGGAGAGAACTAACACCCCAGTGGGAGCTGTGTCAGTTAATTGTGATAATCAAGCAGCTATTGCTTACACAAAAGATCCCAAATATCATGGAAAGACCGAACACATTGACACAAAGTACAACTTTGTTAGATATATAGTTGAAAAGAAAAAAGTGATTATGAAGTACATTTCTCCTCATGACATGTTAGCATATATTTTTAACAAACCAATTGCTAGAGATGTTTTCATAAAACACGTTAGAGGTTTGGGTTTGCATAGGATTTGATTATGTTAAAATGAAATGTTGAATGATGTTATATTAAATGGTTATTGATGTGACTATTTGTGTTTTATGACTTATATGTAATGTTTCATATATGATAGTATGTCGACAAGTTATGATTGGCTCTCTCATACGAGCAATCACCTATGTTCAAATGGGAGCACAAAGATGAGATTATAATGAGAAATATAATCGAGATAGATTGGACCACAAATCTGTCTAACTTGTTTTAATTAGCTAAATTTTACAAGATGTCCTAATACACTTGAGAGTGGATATCTGGGTTAAGTGTGTAGAATGCATTTAATTTATAAATTTACGCAATGTCAAAGTTGAATTAGACATACGCTTCCTTCATAGGAAATTAAAGACATTATGACATGCGGTTTTAGAGAAACTTCATGTGTTAAATGACCCGTAAAGGAAATGAAAACATATCCATAATTTTTCATTGAGTATGAGTCCTTATTTTATTTTTTACCATTAAGACTTTCTACATAGTTTCTAAGTTTACACTTTAGCGTTACTACTTTAGCATGTTTCCAATGACTATGAATTTTAAGAGCTATGCGGTACATGTCTAGGAAAGCAGCTACAGTGGGAGACTGTAGACTCTTAGTTAGAAAGGGAGAATATCTTTATTTAACACATTCTTTTGTAATTTATTGAATAGTCAATCAAGCTGGGAGCTTGATTATGAATACATTAGAATTTCGCAAATATAGTTGAATATGCTCTATTTTGAATGATTCAATAGAGATATACCAACAAGTGTTAAAAGTAACGCCCCAGTTTTCCAAAATGCAATTTCGTCATTCTAGAAACCCGAGTCGTCACTTAGTGACTGAAAATCCATACTATTTTTTTTTTCAAAAATAAAACACTATTAATGACATTAAATAGATTGCGGAAGCATGTGTTTCGCTAAAAGAACACGTAGACAGCGGAAAGATAATTTTTTTGTTATGAAAGAAGCGGTGGCCATTTTGGTGATTTATTATGCTAGGATCTTTTTATAAAGTTTGGCACAAAAATAGACAACAAAATAACTATCATACATTATTATCCAGAGATTTTATAATTGATCTTCACTTTGGCATATTCGTAAAGTCATAACAAAAGTTATCCTCCGTAACTCCTTTTCTTTTGATGCATGACAAAATACCAATACAGGAAACCGTATCACTCTTCCACTGGCACGAACTCCACCTCGTCATATCCTGAAAAAGATTTATAAATAAGGGGGATGAGATTTGAATTCTCAGTGTGGGCGACCTGTACGCTACTATACAGATTGGCAGTACGCAAACATGTCATTTTGTAAAAACATTTTTCATAGCCACAAAGGCTCATCATTCATCATATAGCACTCAGGCTCTGTCCACCGTGGCGCCTAGCTATTCAAGCCAGACCACTACATATCATTTGAGATACTTTTAATCATATAGCCCTCAGGCTCTGTCCACCGTGGCGCCTAGCTACACAAGTCAGACCACTACATATCATTTGAGATATAACCCTGAGGCTCTGTCCACCGAGGCGCCTAGCTACACAAGCCAGACCACTACATATCATTTGAGATACTTTTAATCATATAGCCCTCAGGCTCTGTCCACAGTGGCGCCTAGCTACACAAGCCAGACCACTACATATCATTTGAGATATAGCCCTGAGGCTCTGTGCATGCGGCGCCTAGCTACACAAGCCAGACCACTACATATCATTTGAGATACTTCGCCCGTAGGCATTTGGGTAATAACCTTGTAATCGAACCCGAAGGTCAAAACATTTTCATTCGCATACACCAACAGTCCATATAATATTCAAGGCAATACAGTAAATGCCACCCACCTTAAACGCTTTCCTTTTGTAAAAACAATCACCGTTCTTTTCACCCAGAAATCCTCATCACCGTTCTCGCACTTACACCTAGCATCATTCGTTGCGTTTCAGTTATTGATGTCTTAGAAATTCTTTTATATACGTTTGTCCGAAAGGGGACTTTTGAGCACTTAAAGTCTCATTCTTTTTATTCTTATCACTTAAGAAAACATATAGTCATAAATTCAAACAAGAGAATATAACATTTTAAAATTAGCAAGAAACATTTATGTACTAGACATAGCAAGAAAACATGATGTTCTAAACATAGCAAGGAAACATAATATCCTAAACTTTGCACAGAAATATAATATTATAAATTTGAAGAGTATATAGCACATACACCTTAAAATTGAAGAACATATAGTATTTTAATGTCCTAAACATTAAATAAAAAAAACATATAGCATGCAATTTGCTAAGGTTTTAAACGTGCAATAACTAGTGTCCTAAATCTTTAAATGATAAACATATCATCATAAAATTAGAATAATGAGTTCAAAACCATGCAAAAAAATTTTCTTACATAGCATTTTAGAACTCCAAATCACTATCACATCATGCTCATCAAATATGATCTATTTTAGAAGAAACAATTTGAAAAGAAATACCTTTTATTTTCTATTCTTAAGTAATTTCTAAATACATTTCAATATAACCAAATATCACAAAACTTGTATAATGGGATCATAATTAGGTGTATAACACCTTGTGGCAATTCATTTTGTAAGTGAAAATTTTAGGCATTGGAACATTTTTAGAAAGAGGACAATGATTTTCATAGGTTTCCAAAAAAATCCAACAGTGCGACCTTTGCAAAATAACTTTTGTAAATATTTAGGCTAGTTCAAATTTTTTGAAATAAAACATGGAGATCCCTAAGTTCACGTAGTATTTAATTGTGTATTTCACAAAAGTTGTGCTTGAGCCGATTTTTATCAAAAATCCAAGGAATTCCAAATTTGGGGACTTCTCAAGGCAAACAAGAAAATATAGTCCTTAATCTAAAATCAACACCAAATATCATGCCATTCACTTAAATCATGCATTCAAATAGCATTTATCAACACATAGCCTTCACTAACATAGCATTTAGACTAGTTTTATCATGGAAAACATTTACATTTTTTTAACAAGAAGGTAACACATGAGCAACAACATTCAAGTAGGGCAGTTTGCATTTTGTACTACACTCATACCAACTTCGAGCATTTTATAAAAATATCAAAACTCATCCAAAAATTGTGAAATTTTTATAGTAGCTACCTCATCAAGTCTACTTTACAAATAAAATTTATTTCATGTAATTTTGTTTAGGAAAACATGAGTTTTAGGCTTGTTTTCAAAACATGGCAGATTGTTCCAGAAATTTCAGAAACTGTGCAACTTTCGAAATAATTTTAGTAAAATTATTTAAACACCTCTAAAAATCAAGAAATAAATCATGAAGGTACTAAACTTCATTTAGTATTTTACCATAATTTTTAAAATATTTTTCCATGAACTGATTACTCCCAGAAAATCCATAATTTTGAAATAAGCAGCATTTTGTCACACTTTCGTAGAAAATTCATAACTTATTAACAAAAACTCCAAAAATGCTCAAAATAGATTCAAATGAAATCTAACTTGATCTATTTTCCAACCATATAAATATAATCCAAAAATATATAATACATGAGTTCCGAATCCTGTAAGAAATCCGAGGTCAGTGTATAGAGTGTGTGGTTTGTGTGCATGCTTTCACTTACATTTTCTATTCCATAACTACCATGCCACCAACATTTTAACACCTTCAAAAACATCATCCAAGACTTCATTTATCATGAATTTGAACATTAAAAAGTGACAAAGTCCTAAGGTTTCATGGTATCTAAAAATATGGAACAATAAACACACATAGCTTACATACACATGCAAGAAAACCAAATGTTTTGAGTTGGGGTTTTACAACCTTTGGAGCCTTTTTCTTGTTAATAAAAGAAGCTTTATTTGTCCCTTGACCCTTAAGCTTGTAGGAATGGAGCACCACTTGGAGGAATACTTTGGTTTTGAGCTAAAACAAGGCAATAGAGTAAGTTAGGAAAAATAGAGAGGAAAACATGAACTTAAAGAGAGAAGGAGAGATGGAGAGCTTATTTTTGCTTGTTGTTGGCTTCAAAACTTCAATACAACTTCATAGATGACTTTTTACATGAGAATGAAAGCTTCTTATGGTTGTAAATGGGAGAAGAAAATTTCTTCCCCCTTTGAATAAGAGATGACCGAAAGTTGAGAGAAAGTGGGAGAGGGAGGTGTTGTTTGATTTTCCTTCTTGGATTTCTTTGCTCAAAGTAGGGAAATGAACCAAGACAATGCATATATAGGAAAATGGGAGCATGTGACCGACCATGAGGGTGTAGGAGAGGGTAGGAGAAGTCAAGGTTAGGTAAGGGAGTAGGAAAGAAGGTATGGTCCCTTAATTTAGGGGTATGGGCATTTTTGACTCCACATCTCTTCATTCCCAGCTGATAATTTCGGCCAATAAGGGAATTTAGGAGGGGAATTTGAGTTGTAACTGTATTTTGGGACGCGATATGGTTTTCGGTGTTGAAATTGGATATTATTCGGTCGCGTTTTGGGCTCTGAAAATTAATATTTTGATCGTTTTGGCACACAAAATTTTTATATCTAGTATTTATTAATCAAAACTTGTATTTAACTCATTTTACTAATTAAGTCTTGATTAGGAACTGTAATTACTCGCCGGATTGATGATTTTTGAAATTTAGGGTTTTCGGTTCGATATTTGGCAACAAATGTCTAAATTTTTGTTTTATAATTCTTTTAAACTTAAAGGCCTTTAAAATCCTATTTAGGACCTTATCTTACTCATTCCATTGATATATTTAAGTCCGATTCGCAGTTACGGTGCTAGGAGGGCTCCCGGTTCTGGTTTTGGACCAACCGTTGAGTAGAAATCAACCTTTTAAAAGCATAATGTCCTTAAAGCGATAAAAATCAGTAAGTTAAATATGTATACATATAACATAACATTTAAAATATATAATAGAAAATCCTAATTTGGTTCGGGGTATTATATCCTACCCTCCTTAACAGAAATTTCGTCCTCGAAATTTGGCTCGTCTTTCTTAGACATTCAGTACTTCACGTAGAATTCATCTCCTCAAGAAATTTAATAGATCCTTACTTCTTCAACCTTTCACCTTAAAGTATTGAATGCCTATATTACCCCTATTAGTCAAATCTTAATTTCCTCATACACGACTAAAACTTATCGTCTCATCCACTATGCCCCTCTTTGCTAATGTCTTGACCGATAACCTCTATTTCAAAACTTCCTAATCATTCCAAGATCTCTTTTCTCATAAAAACACTAGGATCCTCAATGTATGTATTATACTTATTTCCTCAAATAAAATTCTTATCTCAAGGTGAGAGTAACAAAATAAAAGTTCGGTCTTATAATCCACATATTGCCTCAAACATTACGTGGTGGTTTCAGTCATTCTATCCCATAAGACACTACACCCATTTATAAGAGCCAAGGTTTATTCCTCATCTATTCACATCTATTGAGTTGAATCTTAAAACACTTAGATATCCACAAAAGAAGGTAACTGAGCTCCTATCTTATCTCCATACCTTTTTCTTATAGTGTACAATTCCCCATTTGTCTTCTATCCTAAGTAGGTGAGGGTTGTTTTGTTTTGTTTTTTTGTTTTTACCAACCAAATCTACTTCACATTTGCTGAACTTGGAATTCACCTCGAACTTCACCTAAGATTTCCTTCAACGAAAGACGGTTCCCTTTGTTCACTAAGCTAAGTACCTCATATCTCATGGAGAGCTCGTATAAACTCTTATATTCCCATCAAAACTTAATTACACCTAATCAACTAGGTCATCGTACTACATACCAATAAATATTCCTTGATTGTTTAAGGCCTTGCATCCATGAACTTGTCTATGATTCTCTGTTCTCCTTATCCTTAAATAGGCCTAGAATATTCATCCTTCATGTTGCTGTTCCTCCTTTTATACCTTAACAAACTTGCCAAACATTGATGAAATACCCAATTGATAAAATATTAAAGATTACTGGTAAGTCTGTCATCCCAAGGACACTATTTGTAAGCTTACATCGCCCTTAAAGGAATTTGAATGTTGTCTCTAAGATGCTACTCCTTTTGTCCTTTGGTTGGGCTTAAAAGGATTCTTAAACTGGTCGAGCAAGCACCAAATACTTGGTAGTGGATACTTATTCGTGATGGTTTGTTGATCCTTCTTAGGGTAAATTGGTAGCTTAGTTTAAAGGGTAGATCATTTCTTATGGGCAGAACTAGGCACCTTCCCCGTGATTTATTAACCCAAAGAATTTCCCATCTAACAACCTTTATTGCAGTACTAGCTTATTGGCAAGACTCTATCTATTAGTCTAAAGTAATCCTTGATCAATTCTTAGGAAAAGGTTAGGGTTGTCTCTCGCGATCATCATTGGATTTAGTGATATCTTACCAAGATAACGACTAAATGTCCTTGGTACTTTCTTTCCTATGTGATCCTTACACCTTCGATGATGGAGGGGATTCATACATTCTATCTAGACTGAGAGTTCTATGGAAATCAAAGTGTCGATCTTTAGATGTCTTGGAAAAGGGTTTCCTGCCTAGTCAACACCTTGCTCTTAGTCAACTATCCACGTCCTAAAGTCAAGTCAAGACCCTAAATCAACCATCCTCACTTCTATATGGCCTCTTATTCTATCCAAATTCTTATTTCTTACTCTACACGTCACCTTCTGCTTTGATAATAAATCTATTCCCAAGACTATACCAAAATCATTCCGCTAAGAAGGTCAAGTTCGACTCCATTAAATTCATTCTTACTTCTATGCTAACCATGATCCTTACTGAACACATAGATGTAGCACCTACATTCAAACTTCCTTCGTCTATACCTTCTGTCCCAAACATCCTCAAATTCTTAAACACAAGGAGTAGGAGACTACTATTCTAAACAAACAACTAGATGCCAACTGGAAGAAAACTGAAAATAGGTTACTTATATAGGTGTGAAAACAAAATCAGAATCCAATCATTGTGACATCATAACATGTAAACTAATTATACAATAGGGCTTCAGTGGTGAGCTCCGTCGGTAGCTAGTCAACGGCCGACGACTGGATCGACTATAGTAGTTGGGATTTACACATACACCATCCAACAAGTGACTGGATAAAAGTAACAAGAATCCAATTAATGTGACAACATATTGTGTGGCACCAAACATACAATAGGGCAACAATGGTGAGCTCTTGTTACTGCGTAGATAATAGCCGATGATTGGCTCGACTATAGTAGTCAGAAACCACACATATGCTATCAAACATACAACCAAATAAAATTAACTGATAGAATACATAATACACAAGAGGTGCTTAATATTTATATTAAAATAGATTCGAAATAAAAACCCCCTTTAAAAAAAATATTATGGTAAAATAAGTAGACCCGAAGTACGATGAATACTTAAGATTCCATAGCTAAAGGTTTAGGTCTAAAAGCTAAAAGAAGAAAATATGTTAATCGTATTATATAAGGGAAAGGGTATCGGGTTCGACGTTCTAGTGGGATGAACATATAATAAAACTCAACCATTTGTAAAACATTTTTAAAATACTTTCAAAACAAGGGATCATACCTTAGGGTGTTCGGCCGTAGGAGAGGATACGTTTCCATCGATCTATTAAACATCTCATGAGAATATCAACACTAATTTCTTTTGAAAAATTATGTCTACTTTTAAAACATTAAGCAAAATTCAAGAAAAAAAAATGCAAATTTTGGCCAAAAATTTTAACCGCGCTCTGATACCACCTGTAACGCCCCAGTTTTCCAAAATGCAATTTCGTCATTCTAGAAACCCGAGTCGTCATACTATTTTCTTTTTCAAAAATAAAACACTATTAATGACATTAAATAGATAGCGGAAGCATGTGTTTCGCTAAAAGAACACGTAGACAGTAGAAAGATAATTTTTTTGTTATGAAAGACGCGGTGGCCATTTTGGTAATTTACTATGCTAGGATCTTTGTATAAAGTTTGGCGCAAAAATAGACAACAAAATAACTATCATACATTATTATCCAGATATTTTATAATTGTTCTTCACTTTGGCATATTCATAAAGTCATAATAAAAGTTATCCTCCGTAACTACTTTTCTTTTGATGCATGACAAATTACCAATACAGGAAACCGTATCACTCTTCCACAGGCACGAACTCCACCTCGTCATATCCTGAAAAAGATTTATAAATAAGGGGGATGAGATTTGAATTCTCAGTGTGGGCGACCTGTACGCTACTATACAGATTGGCAGTAAGCAAACGTATCATTTTGTAAAAACATTTTTCATAGCCACAAAGGCTCATCATTCATCATATAGCCCTCAGGCTCTGTCCACCGTGGCGCCTAGTTACACAAGCCAGACCACTACATATCATTTGAGTTACTTTTAATCATATAGCCCTCAGGCTCTGTCCACCGTGGCGCCTAGGTACACAAGCCAGACCACTACATATCATTTGAGATATAGCCCTGAGGCTCTGTCTACCGCGGCGCCTAGCTACACAAGCCAGACCACTACATATCATTTGAGATACTTCGCCCGTAGGCATTTGGGTAATAACCTTGTAATCGAACCCGAAGGTCAAAACATTTTCATTCGCATACACCAACAGTCCATATAATATTCAAGGCAATACTGTAAATGCCACCCACCTTAAAAGCTTTCCTTTTGTAAAAACAATCACCGTTCTTTTCACTCAGAAATCCTCATCACCGTTCTCGCACTTACACCTAGCATCATTCGTTGCATTTCAGTTATTGATGTCTTAGAAATTCTTTTATACACGTTTGTCCGAAAGGGGACTTTTGAGCACTTAAAGTGTCATTCTCTTGATTATTATCACTTAAGAAAACATATATTCATAAATTCAAACAAGAGAATATAACATTTTAAAATTAGCAAGAAATATTTATGTACTAGACATAGCAAGAAAACAAGATGTTCTAAACATAGCAAGGAAACATAATATCCTAAACTTTGCAAGGAAATATAATATTATAAACTTGAAGAGTATATAGCACATTGTTAGGATATATGTGTTAGATGTTTTGATGATATAATAAACTAATTAGCTTGAAATAGGACCAGCTGAACATGTTAGTCAGTTGATGAGTAGTTAGGATTAGATAAGTTCGAGTGAGGGGGAATCTACCTTGCTGCCTAGAAGATCCGAAGCTATCATAGAGAAGAAGACCAGTTGAGACCTTGAGGACTTAGCCGATTTCAGAAGACCAAAGATTTAAGCAGCTGACACTGGAGTATCGAGAGCAGATTATCAGAGGAGTTAACATCAGCTGATATCAGAAGATCAGCTGAGAGCACGTCGCAAACAAGACAAAGACCATGGATAAAAGACATATTCAGACGAAGTCAGGAAGACCAGCTCA
The DNA here is from genome assembly GCA_026898435.1 of Prunella vulgaris. Taxonomy (NCBI): domain Eukaryota; kingdom Viridiplantae; phylum Streptophyta; class Magnoliopsida; order Lamiales; family Lamiaceae; genus Prunella; species Prunella vulgaris. Next base: position 56,666 of record JAPKLY010001156.1, read on the forward strand.
GGTGCACACCAGCAGACTTGCACATCAGCTGAAGTCTAAGTATTAGCAGACTGGTACACCAGCTAAGGCTGGTACACCAGCTGAGGAGACAGATCAGCTGAGGTCTTTTGCTCGGCCCAGATTCTTCAAAATCATTTTTAAGGGTTGACTTGCGACATAGAAGAAAGATTCCCAGAATAGAAGATCAGTCAATCAAGGGGACAAACTTGATTGATTGTAGATCGCGATGATTTACGGGAATCAAGATGGAAATTCAATCAATCACAATGATTGATTGAATACGAGATTATAGGATCTCAGATTTCTAGTCCATTACAACGGCTAGTTATTTGACCCTATAAATTAGAGTAACAGTGATAATTTCTGCATCGGATTTACACGCATATTAAGCTAGCTGAAACTCTGTCAGAATTATCACTTGCACTCAAAAACCCCATTCATACTTATTATTTGTAAAAGCTTTGTAGAAGCTGTGAGAAGTCAATTGTGTTTGTAGCATTGACAAGTTGTAAGAGAGTAGTACTCTCGAACTGTATAAGTGAGTAAGTAAGTGAGTTAGTGGAGAGCCCCTCAAGTCCAAGTTGGATTGAGGAGAGTGGATGTAGGACAGTTGGTCCGAACCACTATAAATCCCCTGTGTCTCGTCGTATTTCTTTCTGCTCTTAATTTGTGCACATCTCCTAAAACTGATTTTCAGTAAAAACATTTCCGCACTATTCACAGCGCACTACTTTCAAATTCAGACTACCTCAAGTAGTCTGCTGGTTTTCTGAATAAGCAAGATAATTTGAAAAAGGTTTTTGAATCCTTACAAGTCTATTCAACCCCCCCTTCTAGACTTGTTCAAAGGTATTCTTCCCTAAAACCTGCCTTTGGGACCAACAAGTGGTATCAGAGCTATGTGTCCAAAAGACCACAGCCTGAGAAAGCTTTTGGTGTTCACCTGGACAGATCCCTGAAAATCTGGTTTTAGAAAATTTTGTGTGCTTTTTATCTAATCACTTGCAGATATGTCTTCCTACAAGAAGAGTGGATCCAAGACGAGGAAGTGGCCAGAATTCTCTATAGAAGACAATGATTACTGGAAATTCAGAATGGAGAATCACCTTGGAGCCATTCATGATTGAATGCTAGATGTTCTGGAGGAAGGGCCAATCAAGTTTTTCTGGGAAGGAGTAAGTGATGGCAAGACTTCAGAAGCTGAGATCAGCGAAAGAAGGAAGACAGAGAAGAAGAAGAGTGAACTAAACGATGCTGAAAGGAAACTCTTCAACTTAGATCAAGTGGCCAGAACATAAATCATTGAGACTCTCTCCAAAGAATATATAGAGAAAATTAAGACGTGCAAAACTGCTAAGGAGATGTGGAAGAAACTCTCCTTGATGTGTGAAGGGACAGATCAAATCAAATAGAACAAGCTTCAAGCCGTTCTACATACCTTTGACACATTTAAAATGAAAGCTGATGAAACCATTGATCAGCTGGATATGAGGCTGACAAACATACTGAATAAGGCAAGCTCCTTAGGAAAGAATTACTCGGAGAAAGAGATTAATAACAAAATTTTGAGATCTCTTACTCTAAGATGGAGAGTGAAGGTGACAGTAATTAAAGAGACAAAGAATCTATCTGATATGAGTCATCATACACTGCTATCTCATCTGAAGGCACATGAGTTCAATATCCAAGAAGAAGACCAAGAAGATGAGACTCCAACTTCATCAGCCACAAAGAATGTTGCTTTCTCTGCTGCAGCTGATAGTCAAGAGAAGTCCTCTACTCCAGAGGACATGAGTTTAAAGGAGCAACTTGCTTTGCTGACCAAGAAGTTTGATAAGATATCAAACAAGTTCCAGAAATATAGATCCCATTGGAAGAAGAATAAGAGTGATTCTTCCAGAAGATACCAGAAGTCATCAGATGCCAGAAGACCATCAGATGAACAGGAGACCAGATACAAGTCTCTAGAAAGAAGGAGGGAACCAAGTCCCAAAAGAGGAGGAGATGGTGTTTGGTTCACTTGCAACAAGCCAGGACATCTCAGTTATGATTGTCCTCAGCTTACCCCAAGGGAGAGAGAAGAGAAGAGGATCAAGAGAGATCGCAGGTTCGCTGATAAGAGAGCTCTGCTGGCAGAGGAGGAGAAGCAGGATATCAGCTCATCCTCATCCTCATCTAATTTTGAATCAGAGGATGATATCTGCCTCATGGCTAAGGTAGAAGAGGTAAATTCTCCTACCCCCTCTGTTAGCTCATCTTGCTCCTCTACCTAATTTATGGAGTCAGATATACATAAGTTGTTATCTGATCTCCAATCCTCCTTAAAAGTTTGTTCTAAGCTGGAAGAGGAGAACACTAGTCTGAAAGCTGAAATTCTAAGCTTGAGACAGGATCTGGAAAATGCTAGACTACCAGTGATATCCTATGACTCACAAGCTAACAAGTCTGCTGACTTAATAGCAAAATGTGAGGAACATGAGAAGCTGATAGAAAAGCTACTTTCTGAGAATACTGTTTTGAGTGAAGAACAAAATCGGCTGACAGCTAAGTTCGATGAACTCTTCAAGCAGAATGAACTGACAATAAAAAATTCACAACAACTTCAGCTGAAAGTGGACCAGCTGACTAAGGCAAAGAATGCCGTGTCTGAAATAGCTGAGTCCTCACAAACTGTGAATGACAAAAGGGGTCTTGGTTATCCCAAACCCAAACCACAAAAGAAGAAGAAAGGTGACAGTGGACTAATTAGGGATCCTCGAAAGGGTATAGGGCCAGCTGAGCCTGCATCTGGATCAGAAGGGCAAAAGAGCAGAGGGACAGAAAAGGTCCCAGCTGGACAGAAGAGCTCCAAAGCTCAGAAGTCTGCTGGTGATCACAAGGTTTCAGCAGAGCAGAAGAGTACTAAAACTCAGAAGCCTGCTGACAACCAACATAAGTCCAAAGCTCAGAAGCCCCGAGACCAGAAGAGGAATCCAAGTCATAGCTCAGCTAAGACAAGGAGACCTCAGCAGAATCAGCAGAGGAATGATAAGCCTGGGTCATCTCAGCAGAGTAAACCCAAGCGAAACAGACCTCATCCCTGGGTTACTTTTAATGTAACCAAAGTAGGCAAGCCTTCACCGGCTAAGGTATATGAGTCATTCGGAGGCTCAAGCCGAAATTATCTTTTTGAGCAGCCCACCTACAAACCAGCTGTTATCACTCATCGCCCCAGAAAAGATCCTCTGAGGGAGATGATTTTTGTGGACAAATATGGTAGAAGGTTGAGATCCCCTAAACCTCATAAGGATGATCTCTACCTGTGGATCCAGAAAGTCGATACTAACCAATCAGGACCCAAAGATAGGGTACCTAAATCCTGAGTTTTAATTTCAGGTAAACTCTAGCCCTATAGAAAGAGGAGAAGCCAAGGGCCATGTCTGGTACATTGATAGCGGTTGCTCGAAGCACATGACCTTTGAGAAACATCTCCTCCAGGACTTTGTAACGCTTGATGGGCCTAGAGTTGTGTTCGGTGACAACAATTTTGGAGTCACCAGAGGAGTAGGCACCCTGCTGATCAAAGGAACAAGAGTTGAAGAAGTCTACTATGTAGAAGGGCTCATGCACAATCTTCTGTCTGTATCCCAATTCTGTGACAAGGGATATTCAGTAAGATTCTCTAAGAACTCTTGCCTTGTTATTAATGATTTAAATGAGCAGGTGCTACTAACTGGCCTCAGAAGAGGTAATATGTATCTTGCAAATTTTGCAAGTTGACTCATGTTTGGTTGCTAAAAGCTCATCAGAGATCAGCTGGCTCTGGCACAAGAGACTAGGTCATCTGAACTTCAAGACTCTTAACAAGGTTGCAAGAAAAGGTCTAGTCAGAGGTCTACCAAATGAGGTGTTTGCATCTGAGCAGAAGTGTGATGCCTGTCAGAAAGGGAAGCAGACTAAAGCCTCATTCAAAGATGTGCAGAGTACTTCAACAACAAAAGCACTCTAGCTGCTTTATATGGACTTGTTTGGACATGTCTCACCTCTTAGCTTCAGTGGAAGGAAGTACACACTGGTGATTGTTGATGACTATACAAGATTCACTTGGGTAGTGTTCTTGTTCAAGAAGAATGAAACTATGGTCAAGATGTTGGAGCTGTTCAAGAGGATTCAGAAGGAGCTGGACCTCAGCATAGTCAGAATCAGAAGTGATAAAGGTACTGAGTTTCTTAACTCTGTTGTTTCTGACTACTGCAGGGACAATGGTATTCAGCATGAGACATCAGCTGCCAGAACACCTCAGCAGAATGGGTTAGCTGAGAGGAGAAACAGAACCCTCAAGGAGGCAGCAAGGACTATGCTAGCTGAATATCAGGCTCCTCAAAGGTTTTGGGCAGAAGCCATCAACTCTGCTTGCTTCATCCAAAATAGGTGTCTACCAGTCAAGAGACATGGGAAGACTCCTTATGAAATGTACAAGGGGTAAAACTCCTAACCTTTCCTCTGTCCATATTTTTGGGTGTAGGTGTTTAATCCATGACAATGGAAAGACTAAGTTAAAGACTTTTGATGCTAAAGTTGCTGAAGGAATATTCTTAGGATATTCTGGAAGTAGCAAAGCCTATAGAGTCTTTAATAAAGTCTCTCTCTGTGTGGAGGAGACACCCCATGTTGTATTTGATGAATCTATTCATGAGTACAGCAAGGAGAAGCTAGCAGAAGAGGTGGATCAGCTGAATCTGTCAGACAAGCCAGATCTGATTAAGGTAGTGGTACCTAGGATAGAATCAGATTCAGATTCAGATGATGAGCCCAAATCAGCTGATAAGCCCTCATCAGCACCAGATGATGGCACATTGACTCCTGACACTAACCAAGGGGGAATATCAGACAAGACCCAAGAGGAGCAGACCATGGCACCTCAAAGGGGCAAGAAGAAGGTGTCTGACTTCCCAGCTGAACAGATTCTAGGAGATCCAAGTGTGGGTGTTCAGACCAGAAGGAAGCTAAACTTGGGTGCTCAATTCAGCTGTTATGTGTCTCTGATAGAACCTAAGAACATCCATGAAGCTCTTGAAGACCCAAACTGGATTGTAGCTATGCAAGAGGAGCTAAATCAGTTTGCAAGATAAGAAGTTTGGACTCTAGTGGAGAGGCCCAAACATCAGAAGGTCATAGACACTAAGTGGGTCTTTAAGAACAAAAAGGATGAAAATGATGTAGTGGTTAGAAACAAGGCAAGGCTAGTAGCCCAGGGGTATTCACAGTCATAGGGGATTGACTATGACGAGACATTTGCTCCTGTGGCAAGACTAGAAGCCATCAGATTGTTTCTGGCCTATGCTATTTTCAAAGGGTTCAAGGTATATCAGATGGATGTCAAGTCAACTTTTCTGAATGGAATCCTGGCAGAAGAGGTTTATGTGGAACAACCACCAGGATTTGAGATTAGGAACAAGGTTTATAGGTTGCAGAAAGCTTTATATGGACTAAAGCAGGCACCTAGAGCTTGGTATGATACTCTATCACAGTTCCTACTTGATAGTGGATTCAGTAAAGGAAAGATAGACAAAACCTTATTCAGAAAGGAAGATGGAGATGATATCCTCCTAGTGCAGATCTATGTGGATGATATCATCTTTGGCTCCCCCAACAAGCAGATGTGTGATCAGTTTAGCAAGCTGATGACCAGCAAGTTTGAAATGTCCATGATGGGGGAGATGACTTACTTCCTTGGACTGCAGGTGAAGCAGTTGTCCAATGGAACTTTCATTAGCCAAGCTAAGTATGCCAAGAATCTAATAGAAAAGTTTGGAGTCAGTAGTAGCAGAGAAGCTAAGATTCCTATGATGGCAAACTTTAGTATGGATCCAGATGAGGCTGGTGAGAGAGTGGATCAGACACAATATAGGGGACTTATTGGTTCTCTGCTGTATCTCACTGCCAGCAGACCTGATATCAGCTTTGCAGTAGGGGTGTGTGCAAGGTTTCAGGCAAATCCTAAGAAATCTCATCTGGAAGCAGCAAAGAAGATTGTTAAGTATTTGAAGGGTACTTACAATCTAGGCCTCTGGTACCCAGCTGATGATAATTTTCAGCTAAGTGGGTATTCAGATTCTGACTATGGAGGGTGCAAGATTGATAGGAAATCAACCTCTGGCACATGTCAGTTTCTGGGAAGTAAGCTGATATCTTGGTTCTCCAAGAAGCAGACTTCAGTAGCTACTTCTACAACAGAGGCAGAGTACATG